>WBMZ01006975.1:0-174627 GCA_013400975.1 Atrichornis clamosus | reverse complement strand
GTTTTCTCTTGAGTTTGTTTTTTCTGTTTAATCACAAACCTCATGGACACTTTGAATTTTTTTTTTCTTTCTTCCCTCTCCTCTGTCCGGCTGCGAGAAGGGGCGGGAAGTCTGCGAGCCTGGGTAGTTCCTGGCCTCTGGCCGGGCTCAAACCAAAACATTCTTAATGCATTACCATGTTTTCACTTAAAGAAATTTTCCCATAAGTATCTTTTATTGAGTGGATTCTGATCATATATTACATAATAATATGAGAAAACAAAGATGAACTTGCATGTCCAGTCTGAATACTCCATCTTCCTGGATGCATTTAATAGATAGGACTATTAAAAGTGTTATTCTACTGTAGATTTGACAGGTTAATGTAGACATATGTGCACCATAAATTTTCTTTCTTTTCTATATATTTTACCTCTTTTTTTTATTCTTCACTTTTAATTATTTAGCTATGCAAACTTAGTAGAGTGTTCTCATATTATTAAAAACCAATTCTTTTTATTTCCTGCTTGTACATAGAAAAGTCAGGGAAGGAACAAACTGTTTCTATTTTCTACTGATGCTTGAGTTCTGCCTATTTAGACTTCAAGTACAGCCTGCTAGACAAGCAATTGACAGAGATGTGTATTACAGTTTTCATGGTTAAAACCATTGGCCATGCCATCCTCATGACAGACAGGTATCTTTGACCTCATCTCTGGTCAACTGGCAGCACATTAAGATTACATTTATTTAAAAAGCAAAGCTGAGTCTGGATGAAAAGCTGCCCACACTGCTGCATGACTAAAGGCATTTGAGGTTCACTTCCAGATCCAAAAGTTAAAAAGAAAAATTGTTCCAGAGTTATTAGACTTTTTTTTTTAATGTTAGGCCAAAAAAGTAGTCCAAATATTTTAAAATAAGTTTGAGGTTTAGGGGTTTCTTTCTTTTGTCTGCACGTCAATACATTTGAAATAAATTTATTTTTCAATGTAATGAAATAAAATTCAAGAAGCCAAATTTTGAATCTCAAAATATAAAATAGTTTCCCTTTACAGTTTATCAGCCTGGAAACCTTATCTTCAACAAGAAATGTGGAGCATTGGACATGAATGAAGACCATACTTTGATTCCCTAAGCATCACTGGAATTTTCAAATCACTACATAATTTACAGTAATATTTTATTTAGCAATAATTTTACCTGAATAGTTGTAAATTCCAGTTCAGCTTTGCATTTCATGTTCCTTCTTAAGATGAGAATACACATTTTCATAATATTTTATACATCAGTCTCAAGGGGATTTAATCAAGTTTTAGATGCATATATGATTTAAATATATGGAATATCTGCAGTGCTTTCTGATGCTGCTTCTACCAAGCAACAATTTCTTAGATTCAACGAGCATTCATTTGAGCATTGACCATGTCTTATTCACAATCAGAGCACAGTCTAAGAAAAGACAACACAAGCTGTTATAAATTTAAAATATTTGAAAAATTTACTTTACTGTTAATTTATTTAATAGTTAACTCATTTTAGCTCAGGCTGTAACATTTTCATGTAAAATTTAAGCAATGGAAATGATAATATATAATGTATGTGATGAACTGTGCATTTCTTAAAGATTGAATGAAAACAAATTTTATGATTGCTCTTTCAAAATTCTGTCCTGGTTTAATACCTTACATTCAAAGGTTCTCAGAAACTTCCCACATAAGTATTTCCAGTTGATTAGTACATGTATATATTTTAAAGCAATTATGGACCTTTCCCTTAATTTTCCTTCTTTGTGCAAAAATTTCTAAAAATTGAATAAACATCTCTCTAAATTTGAGGCATGAGTAGTTGTTCTAAGAATGGTTACTTTTTTGCCAGCAATGACATATTTAAACCAAACACATAATTTATCAGAAAAAACTTCAAGGAATTCCTTGTAGATAGTTATTATGAATCAGTAATATTTTTAATATTTGAAGACAGAATATTTTAAAAATAAACTTCATACTAACATTCTGATTATAATTCATGAAAATGGCAAAGGACTGGTAAAAGAGAGAGTGGCAGGCTGAACGTGGCCAATAATATGGGCACTTTTAAACCAAGGATTTTCAAGAGGTGAGCAGAATGTTTTGTTCAAGAGCCAGTGTGTGAACAGGAGGTAAGAGACTGGTTCTGAAGTGATGGATATTGATGCCTTCTTGAACGGTGTTTAGCATACCACAGGGATTTAACTGATTATTGAAATCACAAAAAACATACAGGCAATGTATGTCTTATGTGTTCAGCCCTGTATTGAACAGTGTGGGATTGCAGTACTACAAAGCATGTTTACCAGGAAAAACAAGAAAAATTATACAGCCGGCAGAAAAATCCACTGCTTAGCAAGTGATTGTCAGATAAAAATGGTGAAAACTCTCTGAAAGCTCTCTCTTTCCATATTGGGCAACTAAGTATTTTAGTCAATATTAGTCCTAAACTTTTCCCTTTCAACAACTCAGTTCACTTTTTTACTCTGGAGGATACTGCTCAGCACAATTTTAAATAATTGGTCCATCAGCTAATTAACATTTGATAAAACAAAAAATTTTAATAACATTTTTAGTTTTTGTATGTGTCATTTGATTCTTCTTTCATTCTGTGACTTTTCTAAGTACATTCTTCTCAGAGTGTCCACAGCGAATCATACTCAACTTCAGTTTACCCACAGGCTTTTCTAGAGAGAAAACTTTTAGAAAATGTCCTAAGATCCCAGCAAAATAAATGAAGTACAGTCCAAACAAATAAATACTACAACATACAATAATTTTTTTCCTTGAATATTTTTTTCTCCTTCTCCTTTTAAGGATCCATCCTCGCTTCCTGTTGCCAGCACAGTAGCTGATGCTCAAACTCCTACAGTAGGAGCTATGTAGCAATATCCATTCTTTCATTTCCCCTAGTACATAGCTCTGATAGAACAGATATAACATAGTCGACTCCAAATATTGTATAAGAATGGAAGTTTACTTAATATATGAATATTTCTTCTAAACTAAAACATTTTTAATCTGGTTGTTTAACTTTTTTCCCAGTCCATAATTTTCATTTACATTTCATATTTCTTTATGCAGATAGTAAATCTCATAATAAACATAATATCTAACTAATTACATCACAGGTTCTGACACAATTTCTGTATTGCGGAAAATAACATGCAAAAAAATAGTGAAGGAAAAAAAAAGAGGTCACTCTTATTTTATTCCAAAAAAATAATAACAGAAGAGTAAAGTAACAGCAATGACTAATGAAATTGGCTTTGTGCAGATCAGAGATGATGCAAAGGGTACAATTGCTATTGTCATCTATCTAATTGCTCATTAGGAATTCAGAATTTTTGGAAAGGTACACAGCAAAGGAGATTAGCAAGCAACATGAGTTGCAGCATGGGAAATTCCAGTGGTGGGGATTGCCCTAGGAGTCTGGGAATCACAGAGGTACTCAGAGCTCAACAGGACACAGCTCTGGGCAGCCTGGCCCAAATTCAGAGTTTAACCTGCCTTGAGTGGCTGGTAGGACTAGATAATCACCAGAAGTGCCTTACCACATAAATCCTTTTTCACTTCCACAGCCTTTCATCTTATTCAAATGCATGAAGAATTAGGATATTAATATCTTAAAATACAAAATGTTTTGTCTGGGATGCAAGCTCTGATGCTAGAAGAGACCATATTGGTCACCTTAATTATCTGCTGTAGCCCACAGATTTTTTTTTTTTTCTGTCTTTTTTGGACAGTACCTAATTCTATTTAAAAGCAATTTTAAAGAAGGTTATGATATCATGTCTCAACATTCTGTGTTATAATAAGACTAACATCCAGAAAAGTTACTCCACATTTAACTATCCTTGCTATTAGGAAATTGCATCTGTATTCAAAATTGAGTTTATCCTACTTCAATTTCAATTTCATGCCTCCTCCTCCAAGGCAGAAAACCCCTCAACATCTTACTTCTTCTTCATGAAGAAAGATTTGGGCACAACAGTTCTTAAATGTCTCTTGAATTCATCACCTAGAATTCCCTAAACTTCTCAGCATACAGTTTTTTCCAATTCTAGGATCACGTTTTGTCACCATTTTACAAACTCCTCCAACATTTCCATTTTCTTCTTAGCACACATGGGAACCTAATGTTATTCAGCTTGGATTGTTGCTATACTTATTAATAAATTAGGTACAACAAGTAGAGTAGGCTTTATTTGCTGGCTCAATCCAAAATTTCTTTCCTGTTTCTTAACATTCCATTTAACTTTGTATAGTCAGGAAAAAAGCTCACCCTTTTCATCCTAGGAGCTGGTGTTGAATGGATACTAAAAGTGACAATTACACCTCCTCTGAGTAAACTGCTTGCTAAAACAATTAAACAATAAAATATAGATCACTACTTGCATTTTCTATATTGCACGTTTGTGAACACCCACCATGCGATTCACGTCATGCTGCAATGACATGGTGTCCTGTGACCTGGAAGAAGAACCCTGTAGTGGTTTGGCCTTGGCTGGGTGCCAGGTGCCCACTCAGCCGCTCTGTCACTTCCCAGTGGGGTAGGGGACAGGATAAGATGGAAAACAACTCATAGGTTGAGATAAAAGCAGTTTACTAAAGCAAAAAGGAAACAAAGCGAGAGTTGCGCGTGCACAAGCAAGAAGAGAAGTTAATCTCTACTTCCCATCAGCGAGCAATGTTTGGACACTTCCCGGGAAGCAGAGCCTCAGCACACATAGTGGTTCCTCTGGAAGGCAAACATTTCAGAGTAACAAATGCCCCTCCTTCCTTCTCTCTCCCTGAGCTTTTATATCTGAGTTGATATCATATGGTATGGAATATCCCTTTGGTTGGTTTGGGTCAGCTGGCCTGGTTGTGTTCCCTCTCAGGAACCCACTCCCAGACCCCTGATGGGGGAAGGAATGTCAGAGGACACGGCTGCTCAGCAGTAGCCAAAACACTTGCATGTTATCAACACCCTTCCAGCAACCAGTGCACAGCACAGCACTGTGAGGACTGCTAAGGGAAAAGTGAACTCTATCTTGGTCAGAGCCAATACACTATCCCTTCATTGCTTGCACACTTAGCCAATGATTATGTGGACAACTGACAAAAGCAGTACCCACCTTTGGATACCACAGCAATCTGCTGGAAATATTACAGTTCACAGATGTGCGTCCAGCCGCATCAACACTTTCACAGTTGAACAGAGACTTTTTATCATCTGTCCAATGTTCCATATTAACTTCATAAAAGGCAAGTTTCTCAATCAAAATGTTATGTGGCACCAAAAAGAATTCTTGTAGAAACCAAATATTTATTTTATAGCCTGTATCAAAATTATATTTATCTAGCTGTTTTGTAATTTTACTTATAGAATATACCAAGTTTGTTCGACAAAACCTATTTCTGAATTAACACCTTAAGTGTATTTTAACTGCTTCTAATAGAATGAGAAATAAACCATGTGACGATTTTGCTCAGATAAGACATTTTCAAGGCCTTTCTCTTTGATTTAAATGCTGGAAATTTATTGCAAGTCATGAAGTCATTTGCATTTTCTCCTTTGTCTTTCCTTCTCTTCAAAACAGGCATTTTCCAAATGGGATTCCACGCTACAGAAATTGTTTGAGTCCATGTTTGCCTGTCAGTGTCAATGTTTGAACCCCTTTTGACCTAAAATTGTGTTTTACCTTTAGAGGAAGTTAAACAGATTAGATTAGCAATTGTTTCAAACAGAAATATTACGCAGAAATCATAGGCAATTTTGACAATGCTAACAGATAATGAGAGCATCAAAACTATTCCTCAATGCTCCTGGATTTCCTTTGGGATAAATTTGAGGAGGGAGGCCCCAGTCCTAGTAAATACTGGTTTAGTGAACCATTTTGAATATTCACTGTTTTTTAACTACAATTTACAAAATAAGTACCTAAAGACAGCAGTTGCACCAACTGGTTAGGCATAAGTTCCTGTGACGCTTGAGTTGCCCAGCATCTCCAGTGGAAAACATGTACAAAGATATAATTAAAAATATGAGGAAAACTGCTTCTAATAACATCCTGTAATTCTTAATCCATACTGCATTAACATTTCTTAGTCAAACCTCTGTTAAAAAGCAAAATCACTCACTGCCAAAACACTATTTTCTTTTTACTGAAAACAGTGTTTTATAATTACAGATTACAAGAATGCACTGTTGGGAAAGGTAGTGTTTTATTTTTCTTACATTTTAAACTGTTTGTGTATAACCTAGAGCAATGTTTTCTTGAAACTTCTTGGTGAATTCTGAGTAACCTCTAAACAAAAACAACAATTTGAATATAACACCTGCCTAAAGCCTCAGAAAAGGAGTCATACACTTTGCTGTACAGCCAGGCAATAATTAGGACAAGTAAACAATTCTCTCAAGCTCTGCAATTCTTAGAAGTGTTCAAGAAACAAACAAAACAACAACAAAAGTAGCTTCCATGTAAATAAACATCCATAATGTATCTCCTGGTATCAGACTTATCTAGCACAGATCTCCTACACCAAGATGGAGTTGGAGGGAAATTAATAAAGATCTGCATACTTTCAAGGCAACTGGGTTTTCTCTGGTATATCTACAGCATACTATATAATTGCAACCTCATTGTATGATGAGACGTCAGCAATATCAGATTGTCAGTGTTTTTCATAGATGTTGGAAGGTTATAGCAAATAATTTGATCTTCATCCGCAGATAAAAAATAAAATACACCTCCATTAGAAATTACCATTTTAAAATTACAGTCGGTTAGCTAAAGTAAAGTAAGAAAAACAAAGAGGACAAATGAAAACTCCTAATAAAATGTTTCACAGCAATAAAACTAATTGGTACTGCAAAACAACGTAAGTGACTCTGAAAACACCTCAAAATACTCTATTGGAAGTATAGCTACTACTTTGAAGTAAAATCACATTTAATTGTTTCTCAGCCTTCCAATCCAACCACTTTCAGGTTAAATGACTCAGCTGCTTGTAATGCAGACTGTGTAATCACAATAGTTATGTGCACTTGACCTTCTCCTGTTAACAGAGAGACTCAATTAATTACTTGCTGTTTTAACCGGCCATTTCACCTTATCTTCACCTTTTTCAAAAGGGTTGAAAAACTCTAACTTAACCTTTGACTCTGGAAGCATACATAGAAATATTTATCTACCAAATAGGAAGCTAGCATGATCTAGGTATGAGAATACTTGTGTTTCTATGCTTAAGTCAACAACAGTAATATATGCACTGTTTCATTAACTACTATGCTGTAGTGCAGGAGCCACATTTCATCTTTACCACAGCTGACAAAATATTCTACTCTGTACTGGAAATAAAATATTGCTTACTTTAGTTGTCAACAGACAGCAGAGTAAAAGGCACAGAAAACTGCAAAATATAATCAAATGCTTGAAAATAATTCTTACGTTGCCATATGGGATATTAGATAGAAATAACCTAATTAATCTACACCTTACCTATTAGTATGTTCCATAAAATTATCATACATACTGTAAAATGCACTTCTACACCTTTTTTGATTC
The DNA here is from genome assembly GCA_013400975.1 of Atrichornis clamosus. Classification (NCBI taxonomy): domain Eukaryota; kingdom Metazoa; phylum Chordata; class Aves; order Passeriformes; family Menuridae; genus Atrichornis; species Atrichornis clamosus. The sequence goes on along the minus strand of WBMZ01006975.1, from coordinate 167,069 downwards.
TGGGATTAGACCTGTGTTCAGTGGCAACTCTTCCAAGCATAAAATATTAAGCAATCAGTTGCTCACCCTAAAATGACAATTGTATCTATACACCACATATTATGCAGCAATTTTCAAACACTATTCCCTTCTGATGGGGTGTCTTTCTTACTGAAAAGAAAACTTTTCTAGTTATAGAACACTACCACAACTATTAAAAAAAGTACTGGATGAATTTTTAAGTGTTAAAAATATCAATAACCCACGAAGCAAAATATTATCTCACAAGAAATTTAAACATTAAGAAGTCTGGTTCTCACATTGCCTCTCCTGGAAAGACCAATTTCAGCATGTCAGATAGGATCAACACAATATTTAGTAAACAAAACTATTACTCTGAAGAACCCAAAGTTTTTGTCTATCTATGAAATCACCTAAACTCCATCAGCACATTGCTTTTTAAATTTTTCTAATGCTGTTTCAAGTACCTGTTGTGATTATCTCTTTATTGATAATCCTAAGTAGCTGGATATATTTTCTCAAACTTTACCTCAGTTACAGTCAAGAAACTAAGCCTTTCAGATGAGTTAAGTCTGTTACAGTCTGTGCACAGAATGTAACAATTAAACTGGGATGAATCAGCCTTCCGAGGAGTATTTCTCTCCTCAATGACTACAAAAGAAGCCAGACATCAGTTCAGTCTAGCCATCTTAACATTAAATGATTAAAGATAAACTGCTTTAAAATATTGTTCCCTGTACCTTGTAAGTATCTGTAGCAGATTTTTTTTTTCAAGTAGCACAGGAAAGAATGTATTTATGGTGTGGTAAAGACCAATGACAATACAGTGTATACTTTTTATATAGTTGTAATACACTTTCCTAGTAAAAAGTAATTTAAGAATAGAGACGTGTCAATGTAAATTCACGGAAAACCAAACAAGCCAACAATTTAAAGTTCATTACAGAAGCCAACAGAAGTCTTGATATCAGAATTATTTGTAATCATTTTTTAAAATAGTGCTGCTTGAAATACAAATACTTTTTTCCATATTTTTGACATAGAAAATGAAAATCAGTTATAGTCCAACTAATAAAAGGTAAAGACAGAGGTTTGACTAAGAAAAAAAATTGTATCTCTATTCATGGTGATTAAAAAAATCTGTCCATAGGATAGAACACTAAATACTTCTATGTCCTCAGTAAGCACACAAATATATAAATTATTTCCCGACTGTGCAATGTTAAATTCATTGGAACTTGTATACATTTATATCATAAAATACATTTCAGAAATAGAGAGTGCTGCTAAAGATAATCTACTTATATAGATGAAAACTTAGTATTTTTTTATAATAGAATACAGAATAAAAAGTGAGAACCAACATTAGCAAAACAAAACCACACTTACAAAACGTCATTTGCAAAAGTTGCAAGACATGCTTAAAAAAAAGAAAAATAGTAAAATTATTGGACACAGGTAAAACCTCTCACAATGAAAAGAAACCAACCCAAGTTTGGAATTTTTTTTGCTTCACAGCTTCTGCTTTTAGCTTAGATAGCATTTGGGGAAAAATGTCCGCAATTAACAGCAGGTGTCCACCCTGCTGATGATGTCAGGCTGAATTAACCATGGATTGGTTGCTGTAACAGAAATCCTTGTAGTAATAGATGGAATTACCTGCTTATGAGGATGTAGCAAAGAGTGGCAACGGCAAATTTAATAGGGAGTATTTTTCCACAATATTCTATCTCAAAAACCAATCTTCTGTGTCAGCAGGTCACCAAGCATTGTGCTCCATTTGACACTAATTTCATTATCCTCTACTTGTGTGCTTTCACAGAAAGAAGGGACCTTGCACTACAACTAAGACCTTGCTCTAAGACAGTTTGATCAAATGAGGAAGCATAAAGAACTTTGAGGAGTTTGTCAAGAATAAAATGGTGTCCCTTATTGGGTTTTGCCATGAGATTTTTAGAATGATGAACCATAAGACATTTCTTCTCTTGTACAATGGCAAATATATTTATTTAAAATATTAAGAAGGGAAGATTAAATAAAAAAGAAGTGTCACCAACAGTGAACAGCACAAATGAGTAAAACATCTATACTTACAGATGCTTTTTCTCTTCATACAAAGCAGTTTACATGTTTTTGAGATAGTGTTCCCCTTCGCCATGAAGGCCAATCTGCTCTCTCTCTGCCCCAACTGTGCACACAGCCTCAGGGTTTGGTCTGCACACTTGCTTCCCAGCTCTTCCCACGCTACAATCCGCTCCAGTTATTCCACCCAAAATGATTTCTTCAGTCTCAGGCAGCAGCAAACGCCATCCTAGCCCATCCAGCCTGTCAAACCCAATCCTATGCGACAGTTTCCCACAGAAGGTCCCTGTCACCTTTTTCTCCAAGGAAGTGATATGCTACTCAGAATATTGCTAGAAAAGGGAAACACTGGCGGAAGAGACAAGAAGGGAGAGAGGAAGAAAGAACTAAACTTTACAGACACTTTCTTCACATTCTGAGGTTTAATTCCTCACTCTTCACCCTCTATCAATGGCACAATAGTTCAAACAAGTTATTTATAATTTTCGTGTCTTCACTATTTTTTTCAGAGTGGATCCATGAAGAATTCTAGTTTTAATAAAATTCAAAATTTTTGTGCCAGTCTTAAATTTCTTTTAACCCATTGATCTTTCTTTTTTTCTTAGAGAAAATGTCTTATTTTTGAAAGTTTTCTAGAATAAAAAAAACAGAAGAAAGTTCTCTCACAGAAGACAGTCAGAAAGATAGCAAAGTAAAATGCAAGCCAGAAGGATTGATGACACAAGCTTGTATCAGAAACTACTATGGAAGAATAATTCTTTACTTTTTAGTGACTAGAAATGTCAGCAGTATTAGTGGCATGAAAACTTGGGAGGAAAAAATGAAAGATATGGCATGGGATTAACAAAATCTTTCAGAAATTCTACTGGCTCTACTACTGAATAAAAATATGTATTTTACATATTATTCTGTATATTTCAGATATTATTGACAAATTCTTAAATGTGTTAACTGTCTCTGTTCACAGAGAATATCAATTAGAAGAACAAAAAGGTTAATTCAGCTAATTAAAACTTGGCATGATTGCCTTTGCCATTCTAAATTTAAGCCTTTATATTTTCATTAGGGATGTATATCCACAACAGGTTTGAAACACAAAATTTAATACATCTGGATTAGAGAGAAGCCAAATTCACATCCCTATTGTAAGAAAGCAAGAACAATACAAATTATTTGGGTTATGAATTGCCAAATATCAAGAGTAAAAATTGGAAATCATACAGCTCACTGGTGCCTACTGCATCACAAATTTAATGCTTTAGAACAGTCTAATGCTATCATTTTGATTCTCCAAGGGTTATTCTACTATCCATTCGTGATAGGTACCTGGTGCAGTCAAAGAGCATAAAATATATACTAGAATGTATTTAAGCTACATGGTGTAGTGTTTTGAGATACTATCTGTATACTTCTGGCTCAAAATCTAAAGATAGCTGTTGCATATGTGCTTCAAATGACGCATCACTACAGAAATGGTTACTAACACAGTTTCTTAAAATTCAAGCTAGCAATATGTTTACAAAGTAGTATAATGGTAAGGCTGTCAGAGCCATAATGGTAGAAGTATAACCTTATTTTTCTGAAAAAACTGTACAAGAGTATAAAAGGCATCTATGAGATTTGTATAAAGGATTTATATAATTCAGAAACAGTAAGATTTGGTTAAGTTTCTTTATAACTGATGAATAGCAATATTAAGACTCACTAGTTACATAACTTTCCGTACATTCAAAGCACTAAGTGACTAACATTCATGATTTATAGAGTTTGATAAAAAGCTACCAGTGCACTCATCTATGCTATGCAAGTCTGTTGTGCAGACAGTATGCAATGGGACAAAGCTTTACAAATGATTAATTGAAATATAATCAAAATATTATTCAAAATAATTGTCACATTTGGAACATTCTCTGCTTTAGGTTGTGATCAGTTCAAGTTGTCAAGATGACTCACCAGTAGCAAAACAACTGGTGACACACAAGGAGGGCTCAGCAGACAAGGATGTTTGTGGCACAAATCTGTCATATAGGAACAAAAGGGGAATCCCTCAAATTCCTGCCTGTTTATCAGCTTGAAGGAGGTAAAAAATGAAAGCAGTTCTTCCATTAGATTTTCATAAGTGTGTCTTTGCTAGGATTAAGCAGTGTTACCTCTTTGAATGCAGTGAGTAGCAAATGCCCCTGATCCCTAACCCCTGCAAAAGACAAGCCAATTAACTGACAGGGGCAGGGAAGTTCTGCACCACTGGTACACTCATACACGTGTCTGCACAAAGGGCAACACTCACTACCTCCACAGGTGGGTTAGTCCAGGCACTCACTGAAATAATAAATATTTGTTTGAACTTTCTTTATTACACTTTTGTTTCATAAGGAAGGTATGGAGATTATACATGAGAAAGAGTTGAAATACCTCCCCAATATCATTGTATGTTGTCTTTAATTGAGAGAGGAATGTACATTACGCAACATTTTATATAGACCTCTTTAACCCATTGATAATTAGATAATGCATTAATGGTGACTGCAACAAAGTCACTTGGTTGAAAAAACTTGTAGAATGCTGGGCTAATTTGTGCTCTTTTTCCTATGCTTTATTAAGAAAACTCTGAATCATTTCAGGATTTTCATATGATATCTACAATGAAAAAAAAATACAGCAAGCCCACTTGTTCTGAATCTGAAGGCAAGAATCTAAAGTATATTCAAGAACAGGCATGTCAGAGAAATCTGACACAGTCTGGGCTGAACTTCTGTAATGCAAGCAAGTTGTTGGTGTTTAAACTTCTACATTATGAAAATACATATGCCATCATCTCGGCTCAGTTGGGTAACTTCATAGCTTATTCACCAGAGTTCATTCTTTGTTTGTTTGATATACTTCAGGGTCAATAAGGAAGGGAAATAACCTGGAGTCTAAGTTCTTTACATACGCAGAGTTAGTATGTACATGTTAGCAGTGCCCCTATCACATGAAGTTTCTTCTTACATCCCTACAAAAATGGGATACATACAAAAGTCTGTTACCTGATTGATGGCAATTATCCTTATGGTTGCTACTAGTCAGTACCAACTATAAGACAATTAAAGTCACTCTAATTTCCAGTAAAAGCAGGACCAAATTATTTTTTCTCTGTCAGGAGCTAAAAAGGAAAACATGGGTAGTTGCTATGAAACAACTATGTTGATAATGTACATGTAGGCCTGAGACTTCAGGTCATAAGATTTCACCCATTTAACTTGATATTGAGCCTAATAACTTGTGATTGATTAAAACACAACTTGGCAACATACTTTCATTTGAAGATCCTAATAAATGATCACTTTCCATGGCATTTATTTTTCCATTGATTAATCACAATTTTTTTCTGAGTGTTAATAATATTTTTAACATTTGAAGTTGTTCAACATCCTTTAAATATTTCCTCAAGACCAAGTTTGATATACAGAATAGGGCCAAATGGAAAAACTTCCAATGCCCATCTTTATGCATGACAAACTCTGTGTATAATTTTAGAAGAGCTTCTCTCTCTCAAGACACAGATGAGAAACACTTGAAACTATTTTACATCCTGAGAGTCGTTAGATAATTCAAAGACAGATGCAAGATGTTTTTTCTTTTATAAACTTACTCTGCTGTCACCATTACTACTTTATGAATAATTTAATGCTGTCTGTTTGAAAACAATTAAACAGGAAAAAAACTCCTTGCAGTCCCCTCACATCATTTCCCATAGTCATTCATCTTCATTTCTTTAAACTTTGTCCCCTTTTCTGCTCCACTAGCTTACATTAGCTGGCCTAAACCTTGGGTGAACTGGAAAAAATGGAACCAGAGGAAAGCTTCATTTCAAAATAAAGAAAAGAAAAAAAAAGTGCAAAAAGAGATCACAGTGTAACCTAAAAAAATGGTGTAAATTTTATTTGTGTGATAGTGGGAAACTAAGTAACAAGTAACTTAGTTTTCTCTTACTGACTCTCCTGCTTTGATGCATTAACTTGTTTGAATTAAGAACAGAGAAGTCTTAGTAGAAAATTTTTAAAATATCAGATGGACTAACAGGAATCTTGACTAACAGCACATGACCCAAATAAACAATAAAGTCAAAAAGCATAAACTAAAAACTATTAATTCATTTGAACAGTCACAAGAAAAGAGATACATAAAACCAGGTTTTAGACTCCTAACAGCTCAGTTCTGGTCCATCCAGCTGGTTGAATAAATAAATTTCTGCAACATCCTTGGCTGGCAGACCTCAGATCACGTTTAGTTTTTTAAACACATTCTCGACTTTGCCAAGATGGTCTGTAGTCCAGTATTTGCAAAAGTCAATAGAGTTGGAACTATACTCAAAAATTTCTGATCTTATGAAAAACCACAACCTACATTCAAAACACCTCTAAATATAAATAAATAGAAAGTTTATGGATTACATTTAACAGTACTTGCAATAGTGTTCCCTCAAGAACAATTTTGTAAATACATTAACAGTTCCTAATCATATTCTGAACAAAATTGCATTTTTTCTTTTCTTAAAATATTAATGACATCAAGACATTGGTTTTGAAGATAAGGTGAAAGGAGAGAATGAAAACTTGTGTAAACTAGAATTTTTAATGCCAAGTTCATTTGTGAATGAGTTGTATCTTGCTTGCAGTAGTTCAATGAGACATCACATACATTCCAGAAAATTTTAGACTGTGAGTATCTTAATGAGACAGATGCAGTCTTCTCCCGAGCTGTTGAATAACAATTTCATCATTCATGTAGTGGAGCAGAAAATGTACGAATGAAATTAGAAAAACCTTTTCCATTTGAATATAACAAGCCCTTAAATGCATAATAAATTTTGGAAAGAAAATTAGCCATATAAACACTTATGTGCACTGTGTATTTAATGATTTTTATCATGTGTGGAACTGCAGCCCTCTACTCAATTGATCAGTTTATAATCATACAGAAATTAGAAAGTACTAGCATAGTTCAAAAGAAATTTTATAAACCAAGCAGTGTTACTAGATGCCCAACTTAAGACACCTGAGGGACTTGTTATTTTCTTGGTTCAGAGCTCCTTTTCTACTTAGTTTAAAATGGGTCCAAAAGTCATTCGGAATATACAAAAAATTGATTTTGCCAACAGGTACCTATCTGAAGGACCCTTAACAATGAGTTATACATAGCCTGTAGGTGCTTGTATCACTTAATCTTGCATTTGTGTAATGGCATGATCTGTGAATTTGTGCATTCAACAGTACAGACAAGGATGAGGTAATTATTAGACCTCTGAATAGCTAGAGATATTGTCACCTTTGCCCTCAGGAAATGGGATAGAAACTTCTTGTAACACTTAACAGAAAAATACATTATTTTCTTTCTTATAGGACGTTGGTAGTCCTGACCCACAAATTTGACTCCCTGGCTTGACTTTATACCTACTTCATCCCTGAAGACTTATCTGGCAAGCTGGACACTCAGCTGCCCAAATCACATCTCTGGCCTCATCCTTTCTTAAAATCTCAAGTTGGAAGGGAGTCATGATGATCATCTAGTCCAACTCCCTGCTCCCTGCAGGACTACCTAAAACTAAGTTATATGACTAAGAGCGCTGCCCTGATGCTCCTTGAACTCTATCAGGCTTGGTGCTGTGACCACTTCTGTAGGGTGTGGGCCTAATCCCCAACCACTCNGTGTGGGCCTAATCCAGTGCCCAACCACTCTCTGGGTGTAAAACATTTTCCTAATGTTCAATCTGAACTTCCCCTGACACAACTTCATTCCATTTTCTTGTGTCCTATTATAGATCATCAGAGAGATCAGCATCAGGTCCTCTGCTGCCCATCATGAGGAAGTTGTAGACTGCCATTTCTCCCCTCAGCCTTCCCTTTTCCAGGCTGAACTGACCTCAGCCACTCCTCATACAGCTTCCCCTAAAGGCCCTTCACCATCTTTGCAGCTCTCCTTGGGACACTCTGTAATAGCTTTATATCTTGCTTATATTGTGACTCCCAAAACCACGCACAGGATTGAGGTGAGATCGCCCCAGTGCAGAGCAGAGCAGGACAATCCCTCCCTTGCCCGGCTGGCGATGCTGTGCCTGATGCCCCCCAGAACACGGTTGGCCCTCCGGGCTGCCAGGGCACTGCTAACTCAAATTCAACTTGCCATTGAGCAGGACCCACAGATCTTTTTTTGTGTGCTTCTCTCTGGCTTCTTATCACCCAATTTGTACAAATAACCAGGATTACCCTGTTCCAGGTGGCAAATCTGGCAGTAGGTGGCGGTCTCACTCCCTAGGCTATCCATATGTCTCTGTAAGGTCTCTCTACCCCTGAGAGTCCACAGCTCCTCCAGGTTGCAGCACTACATATTCCCATACAAGAAATTTATACATTTGTTTGAGGGGACAGAGCAGGGTTTACATACTCTTTTAAAAGGAGCACTTGTAACACAAAATATTTTTTGCAGGGGCTGCAGGCATGTCCCCATGGTCTGAGTGACTGCCCTGCCACTCAATTGCCCACTGCTCCCTGTGCCCCTTCTCGCCTGTTCCAGGTACTCCTTGGGGGTTTGCAGTTTCGCCTTTAAGCTGGCAGGCCACCCACTAAGCCAGAATGCCTTTGTCTTAATGCATATAGCTCTAAAGCACTACAAGGACCTGATTAGCAATGACTAAGTGGCTTCAACATAACTGAAATAAATTTTTAATTACTTTAATTACACAAATGTAAATTCCCAAATGCAATTGAGTTTATACCAGTTTAACAAAGCTATAGTTCATTTCCATGCATGTTCTTGATTCTTTGCCATCCCTTGAGGATGGCAAACAAATGAAAGCTTCCATGTGTTGAGTAAAACTATTGCTTCTGTAAGATCATTCCAAAAACTAGATGAGTAACTCAGGGCAAGAAAGGAAATTGTTACTTTGAGCAGAAAAGAGGAAGCTTCATAGTTTTTGACATCTGTTCAGGGCAATGAGCAACCACATGCTAAAATCCAGCCTGCCAGTGGGCCAGAGACTAAGATTCACTAAACTGTTGGATGATGAACAGAAGCACTGAAGGACAGAAACAGTTTTATCTTGCAGAAACTGGTGATGCTGGCATGGCTAGACAATTACAGCTGGGGTGGCTTATGAAGTCACCAAAATTCAGGAAGAATTTACAAGCTTAGGTTGGAAATCAGTAACTAACAGCATTCACAAAACTAGTCACAAAAGTTTTGAGGGGGTGGTAGTGTTTAGTTTTGAGCTTTAGTATTTTGCTTTGGCTTTATTGCTGAGAGCAGCAACAATTGTGGAGTGATAGTAATATTTTTAATTGTTAGAACTCAAATCCTTGTAACTTTCTGATTATACTCAGAGAAACATAATCCTTGATTATATCAGTTTAAGCAATTCTGAGGTTTGGTTTACACTAGTTGGTGAGCAAAGTCAAAAGTCAACAACTTTGTTAGAAACAAGAGCCTTTTATCTACCAAGTGTAGTTTCCTATTTGGCCATCATGAGGCACAATAATTAGGGTAACAGGGATGGGTCCTGACAGCCTCCTGCATCAATGTCTCTGAGTTCATCATCATTTCTGTAGAGCTTAACAACACTGTCTCAGATCACCAACCCACTCACTCACCCAGCTACATTCCTGATATTTTCAAGTACTCTGCTTCATTAAACCTTAAAAGGACTCTGATTACAGGCCACAGCTGGGAAGTGGTTTTGCTTTTTTTTTCTTCTGTGTAATTAATACAAGGAAGCCTGTAGAATTTTACTCTCACACTTCCAAAGGAGTTTCATTTCAGTTTACTTTTTTCTAAGAGGAAGGGTAATTCATGTCTTCTCAAACTGGAGTAGAGATTCGGACTGGGTTCATTCTGACCTTAAATGTGGGGTATTTTTACAGTATTTACTGTAGCAAAAAATGGCCAATGTGGCCACAGGTGATTTAGCAGATTACATGAAGCAATAAGACACTTCTAAATAAATTTTCTCACTTTGAATACTTGAGAAAGTACAATCCTATAACAACAAACAGATTTGACAGATAACATATATACAATATCCTACTGCACAAACGTATTGTTTACACAAGTAACTTCACATTGGATTTTTTGACAGTTGAAAAATCACATTAAGATATTTATTGTTTTCAAGTCTTTGTAAAATACAGAATATCAAGCTATATTTAAATACCTGAAGAAAGTAATCACATCATTAAAAATTTTATTTTTCATTGAAATGGAAATTTAATCACTGTTTACATAGAAGCTCACTCGTGAAAGTGACTTGCTAGCTATTACAGAGCAAGTAAACTTTTCACAATGTGGTCAACTGTGCAAGTGCAGAGGTAATAACTCTGCCTCTCTTCCAGCAAAGGTACAATCATGTAAATAAGACCACTGATATCTAGGGCTGAGGAATGATCTCCATATTCAAGAACAAATTATCTGCCTAGTCCCATTCCCCTTGGACTCAAGACAGCAGCAATTATCCTGTCCTGCCAATTCTCTTCCTGGAAATTACCCATGTGATCCCCAAAGCAAGCATAAAGCTAGAGTACCAGCATACCAACCCACTCCTACTCTGGAGTGAGGAAAACATTGAATTCTAACCAAGTAAGTCTTTAAAGCGAAAGGGTGAAATGATAAATCAAAAGAAGTCTTATTACCTTTTCTTTCTCACTGAGGCTTATTACAAGGCTTCTGGTGATTTTTTTTTCTTTTTCAATGCAATCTTTTTGTTTCCTTACTTTCACTGCAGTAAGCATATTTCTGTTTTTCCACATACTAGCAACTGCCTATAATTTTGCTTTTTGCTACGATGCTACTTACTGAGAACATGCATTCAAATTAGTTTTTTTCTAATTTTGAGGTACAGTGAGTTTCTGCTAGGTAAAATGGGATACAAAAGGACATGCTATAAACCAAGTGATATCAAAAAATGATTTTGTAATACTGAAAATATCCAAAATTGAATTTTTAACATGAAAAGATTTTCAACAGCACACAAAATTGCCAGAATGCACAAACAAACCTAATTAGCAATGATACAAAGAAAAATTAATGTCTTCTGTTTTCTTAATTATAAAGGGATCAAGAAGAATGACAATGGGAATTCTGCCTCTATTCCTGAGAAATTAGCTACTCTTTAAAAAAACAAAAGTCAAACAGCATGAAATTACAGAGACTCCTCATCTATGAGAACTTTGGCTACTCAATTCCAAATAAGCAGCTTTTTACTGTTAATGCTAAATATCAAGGACAATTTACTTGCTTCTACAAAAAGAATCAAACCAAGATGGTAATCTTTTCTAGGGTAGAGCAAGCTAATACAAAGTAAGTGTACTTGCTTTAGCTCCCATGGAAATAAATGGAGGAAAAACTTCCACTGATTAAGCTAAGCGAAGATTAAGCCTATTGTTCTCATCTGAAATACTAATGACTGTAACAAGGAAACCTGTAAATAACTATTGAACTATAACATAAAGTCTTGTCTTCAAATGTGGCTCAAGATTTAAAGTTTAACCAACCAACTCATGAATTTTAAAAATTATGGTACAGGGATTTTTTTTTCCTAGGATGTTTACCTTTGCATTCAGAAACTGAAAGGTGGCTTTCAAGACAAATTTTGACAAAACTTAATTATATTAATTCTGATGCAGACTTCTTTGAAAGGAAATAGAGATACATTTAAGTGCTACCTTTTTCAAAGAAGAGAGTTTTAGACCTCTTGGGCATCCACCTGAATAATCCACAGACAAGCAAATGACACTTGATTAATTTTTGCAACATAATGGGAATGCAGCAATATGTTACAGCATTTGAAACCACAGATTTGCTAGTTAGTAAGAAGTAGGGGACTTATTCCTTCACTATTACTTTAAGAGTGGTGCAAATGTTTTATTGTCATCCAACAATATATCAAGTAAAACATATTTAAGACAACCAATGCCTTTAAGAATAAATTTGAATAAAACAAATACATTCTTTTTCTGCAAAAATAGCTTCTGTCATTACACCTTTCTATTAGTTAATTGCATTTCTAAATGTCTTGGCAAGAATTTCATAATATACAGCAGATTCACTAGGCAGTTCTAATAAGATCAGTCATGCATTTGTATATATGAAAAGTTCATCCCAAAGCATCAAAATTCTAAGATAATATCAAGAGATTTATGATTACGGCATACATTCAGGCATACTACTACTTTTTATATTTATGTAGTTACAAATTTCACAGTGAATATATTAGTGTTGTCCTTCATTGATTGCATACAATCTCCAGAGTTAAACTAGTTTGGCTAACATCCAGATACATATCAGTTAGTTAAAATTATCACTCCCTTGGTGAATATTCATTGGATCAGAAAGGAAATAAAAAATGGAAGATTATAAGAAACTTCTTGCTTCTTGAACTTTAACCTAACCTTGGTGTTATCCACAAATGACTGCTTATTTTCTATTCATTGGCAACAATCTCTGCACTATTAGGAATTAATACATAAATAAATGTTCTACGTAAACCAAACAACTACAGAATGATAGTTTTAAGGCCATGCTCACTTAAAGCTGTGAGTGAATTTTCAAAATTAAATCAATGAAAATTCATTTGAAAACAATCAAAAACCAAGCTGAAAACACTGTGACTAGCAAGAAAGTGAGGAAAAAGAAACAGTCTCTCGTAAACTCTGAGGAAAAACAAAAAAGTTTTCAGCAAATACTTTGTCACTTAAATGCATAATATATGTAATAGCAACCGAGGAAAAAAAAAGCTCTGTTAGCCTACTCTGTAGTTAATTCAAACTGTTGAAATGTCTTCATGTGTGAATTTACTAAAAAGGACAAATATTAGTGACATTCAAGCAGGAAAAGATATGTTGCTTCTTATTTGTCCTTTGGATACCCCTGAGATTGGGTACATTGCAGAGGCTAGAATTCTGAATACAAGAAGTGCAAACACTCTATCTGTTTCAGATAAAATCACATGAAAGGGTGTGATGGAATACCATCACCACTACTGGTAAAAAATTTGATTCCTGCAACATATTAAATGTTAGCTGCTTCAGATTCAAGCCTAAAGCCATCTCCTTCAAAATACAACTCAGTGAAAGGAGAATGCTATCAATGTTTTCAATACAATTTTTTCTATATTTAAGCTTCTTTAAAAAAGGGTTCAGAAACAATTTTTATCCTGAAAGATCTCTGGTTACTTTTATTTGAACCACTATTCAGGTGAAAGATATTTAAGGACTGCTATTACTAAGAAACAGCACTGGTGTTTTCACCATTTCACCAGCTTTATCACCTTCATCATACAAAAACTCTGCACATATTCCTTTACTGGTTGTAGTTATTATTTATGAGTTGTTAATTGTGTTGGGTTCTTTTACTTTTTAAATTATTTTAATAACAGTGTGTATTTCTGAAGGTATGAGGAAAACGTACAACTTCTTATCTTCAGTTTACTCACCTGATTTCTGATAATGAATTTAATGTAAGTCTCTACTGAGCATACTGGTGTTTAGGGAATAAATAACTAAAGGTAACAAATAAAAAAAAGAAAGCTAAATCTTTTACTACAGAGTGGATAATATTTCTGGATGTTTTCAAAGACTTGAATTTAATATAGTAAAAGTAAGTGAAAAAACTAAAAGTGGTATCTATGCACAGTACAAACATCTTCATCAACACAAGATAGTGATGACTCAAGGATTACTTCCCACACTATTTTAAATTCATTTTCTTGAGTAATCACACCTAAGTACTATTCTCCCCTTTCTCAGCATCTCCATCTCTTTGACTTGCAAAAGAAGAGGAAAAGATTAAGTCCTAAATACCAGCTCCATAAGTGTTGTGAGCTATCTAAAAAGGTTAACAAAACTTGGGAAACAATTAACATGACAATGAACTCAGATCTTTGCCAAAAGTAGGTATTATATCAGTTACAAAGATGATAACCATAAAACAAACCTGTCAAAATTAACAAAGGTAAAATTCTTTGGCTCTTGCAGAATCTGGTTAATACATAGATTAAATCTCACAATTCTGAAATTTTCTGCCCTTCTTACAAGCCATTATTAGATACAGATATTGTGGATGGGACAATACATCAGTAAATGCTTGCAAACAGGAACTTGATCTATATTGAAATTTTTCTAAGTATAAGATCTGGCATTTCAAAACACTAACATTTTAATTAAAAAACCTGCACTTGTCACACTGATGTTCAAGTCAACAAATGAGTTGGCCTTTGACAATCCTTGTGGGTCCCTTCTGACTTAGGATATTCTAAGATGTTGTACAAAATTGGTTTGTCATGAGCATTTCTAACAAAAATCTACTTGACTTGAGACTCAGAATTTATTATTATTACAGGTTTGTAAAGAGAGAATTATTGCCTTTTGATCTAGTTTTTCTCATTTATTACTTTTCTTTCCACTTGTGATTCTTTAGGAATTTTCACCATTAATATCATCTTAGCTATTACAATGTCATTTATTACCTGAAGTGCTCACCACAATTAGTAAGTACATCAGTTCACAAGCAGCATTTGCCTGCTTCAATTCTGATACATATCATTTAATACTACACACTTCATATGATAAAACTGTCGAATTACTGGGCACTCAGAAGTGAAAATCACAGAGTTTACAAAGTTATTCTAGCAGTGCTATTTGAGATGCAGCCTTCATAAGAGGAGTCCAAATGTACTAAAATATAACTATCTATAACAATTTTCTTGTTTTAACATTTTCTAGGTGTAATTCTGATGCCATTTAGACATCATTACACTTTTAAATATATTTTTGTTGAATTTTCTGATGGTTAATTAAGGAAATGGAGTTGATCACATTTCATTTGGGTTCAGTCAATTTGGCTTCATGTGTTACTGATTCTTAAGTCTATTCTTTTACTTAGAAATCGCATTTTTTTCCAGTATCTAAAATTCTTTTGTCTAACTCTTCTTTCTAACTCCTTATGTGAATGAAGAGGTATCTTTTGTGGATACAGATAACCAACTTTCCCATGTCATGAACCACACTAGGAGCTAGCCTGAGTGCCCATTGGAACCTCTCTCAGAGGGGGGCCAGGAGTTAGATTCTACTAATCTACAACACACAAAACCACACACATTTGTTCACACAGTTCAGTGGAAATCCCACATTCTAATTAAATGCCTATCTTTCTGTTGATCAGAATTAAAATATTCTGCTTGTGCCACTAACGCATAGAGGAGAACCTTCCATCTTATTTTCCACCATACCCTGATTGCTACATATCTCTCAGAATATGTACTTTTTTAAACAATGAAAACTGAAAGATAGTGACATTCATAAATATTTTGACACACGAACATGTTAAAGGTCTTGTTCTTGCAGGATTTTGCAAAGGTATCATGAATGAACGCAAAAGACGAACACATAATACTGATGAAAGGTAATAATGCAATTAGACAACCAGGAATACCGTAATCAGGTTTGCTTACAATGAAGCAAACACTATATTTTAAGTTTTGGAAAACTGAACCGAATTCTTATTCCAAGTGCCCAAATATCTGAAATAATATTTACTATTTTAGCAAAAAACCTATTCCCAGGGCACAAAATAAAGGTAGCAATTTATTCAATTTTAAGAGTTTTCACAGGGCAGTGAACGAGGCTGACAAAATTAAAACTAATCAATTCATAGCTCTCATCTTGCATATTGTTTTACACTTTACTCTATTACATTAAATCATCTCTGAAGATGTGATGAAATGTCACTGTTTTCTGGAAACTTCAAAAAGTATTTACAAGTTTAACGCTAAACAGAAAATACAACTACTCAGCAAAAGCACCAATCAACTCCTTTGCTGAGACTCACTTTATATTCTCATTCCTATTCCTTTATAGTCTCCTTTCTACCCACTGACCCCCTATCTCCGTAAAACACATTCACATGTCCACAGTTCCCACCACTTTTCCACTATCACATTGTGATCCATTCTCTTAATCACCCTTCAGAATACAGCTAGAGCTCCCATTCTCCTTCAAGCTCCAGTAATATCTCCTCTAAACATGCCTTTCTGCAAACAACTTATTTCTGATGCCATAATGCCTCTTAATAATACCTCTGCTGCAGTTGTGACACCTGACAGCTACCCAAAGCCTTTACATACTTCATTCTTTCCAAATTCTTGTCAATTCCAAGAACATGGAAGACATATCAGTGAGCTATAACTTCTTTACTTGCCTTACCACTGTCAGAATAGACAGTGATGAAGATATGTTGAGCTTCTTCTCCTCCAAATCACTCCTTGTATCCCTTATCTCTTCTTCTGGAACTGCAGAGCAAACAGTGACTTCCCTTTTTTTCCTCTGTCTCTTCCATGTATTTATGTTCAAATGTTCACTACCAGCTCCCTTTTCAGTTCTTATTTCTATATATTCTCCTTCTCATGTCTTAGCTTTAATTTCTATGTTAATTTCTATGTTAATCTTCTTCCTAACCTCCTCATGTATTTGTAACTTCCTTGCTGACCCACTTCAGCTCTTCTCCAAAGCCACCACTTTCCCAAAAAAAGTTCAATAGACTTGATCTTTTCAGAACACCACTCCTTCTCCAGTTGTGCTGTTGTGCCCTGTTTTCTTGCTTCAACACAAGATCAGACGGCCCTTGCATTACCTACTTCATCCCCAAGAAGGATAAAGTTTGGGCATCTTCTTCAAAAAAACGTCTTTCAAGATATTCTTGTCTCTACTTATCTCTGGAAATTCACACGTTTAAAACTCCCAACTGCATACTCAGCATCACACATCTCATTTGCTGCTACATCAGTTTCCCTGCCCTTAGCAAATGCAATCTTGTTGCACTCATACCCACTCAGAATGTTGCCACGAAAATGACTGTCCTACTTTGCCGCTTTGTTCACGTCAATCCTGTCCCTTCTATACTGCAGCAAGCAGACTACTGCTCTACATTTTATAGGTGCTCAAAATAGATACAAGAACTATCTGGTTAGCGTGTATGGAGTATTAAAGGGGTATGGCTGGATGGCAGAGGAAAAGCTTCTGCGTTTTTGTGATCCTGGTTGCTGCACACTGGCACAGTTTGAATTCCCTGAAAGGCAAAGATTTTACCTCCCTAAAAAGAACTGGTTATGCCAGAAGGGAAACTTCTTGAGTGCTGGATGGGGTCCTTCCTGCAGTCACTCTCTAACACACGGACCTCAGATATGAACAACAGGAGATTAAAACCTTTAAAGATACAGAAGAGCACATGCAAATCACTTGTGACACCTTGGGGCTCAACTCGGGCAGCAATAGGGGCCAGGGACCTGATAAGGAGTGGGAGAGGATTTAGTACTGCAGGTTACTTTAAGGAGCCTCTGCAAGGTGACTGAAATGTAGGCCTATTTTCAATAGACTGGAACACTGCTGCAGCGTCTGTGCTTAATCAGAAAACTGGAAAAAGATTTTACATTTTTAAAAAGCAGGAAATCACTAAGCTAACCATTTGCAAGATGAGTCTTACGGGTTTCAGTACACATACGACATCTTAGTGCTCTGGCTGCAGTTACTTAAGAGTCTAACACGGTCCAAGGGAACATTTGAAGGTAAATAGTATTGTTCAGTCAAAGTCAGGCAAACTACAAAAATAACTCAAGGAAAATCTATTCCACACACATATAGGACTCTCAGTGCAAATTGAAAATTATGTCATTTGTGTGCAATGCTACAGGCATTGAAGAGATACTAAAAATAAATTCTGGACTACATTTGTGTACTATGTCACTGCTTTAAGGCAATAGTTATTTTAAAAAAATATTCTTTCACTTGTGTAGCAAATTAAGAAATAAAATCTCTATATCATCATGCCCTTTATAAAGCCAACCTAGCCATAGGCTGACTGGCAATTTCCCTCTAATTGGCCAGCTACAGATCTAACCATATTGTTATGGCTCTAGCTTCTGTAGATGAGTATTCAAGACATTTTCCAGGTGAGAGTGGCAAAGAAAAGAACTGTATCTATTTTTTGAGGAAGGCTAGATCCAGTACAGCATAAAATATCCAATTCATATCAAAAAAAGAGCCCATCATAAAAGTCTCTTTCAACAGACAAAAAATGTACAAGTGTGCTCTTAAGGATTTTTCAATCCTACTGTTAAAAGTCCACATTGCTAAAACAGATGTCCTTAAAAATATTATACAAGTTATAAAAATTGTTAGGTTTAAAACCTTATCAGTAACCACCAGCTTGATTGCATTTAAAGATGCACCAGTCTTTTTTATTACAGTTTATAAATTACACGTTTGCAGTCTTATCCTAAAAAAAAGCAAAGAAATTAAATTCTTCCTTTCACACCTGTGTAAGATGAACATACATCCCAAAAGAACAAACCAGCAGAATAAACTGTGCCATAATTGTCAGTCAAGGCGACTACAAGTCACCACCATAATGCAGCTGTGAAAGACACCTGTGCAATCTATTTGCAGTAAAGAACAGAAAGTACCACTTTGATACCACATACACATCCAGCCATCC
The DNA here is from genome assembly GCA_013400975.1 of Atrichornis clamosus. Taxonomy (NCBI): domain Eukaryota; kingdom Metazoa; phylum Chordata; class Aves; order Passeriformes; family Menuridae; genus Atrichornis; species Atrichornis clamosus. The sequence goes on along the minus strand of WBMZ01006975.1, from coordinate 148,472 downwards.
ACTCTGAGGCAATTCAAAACACATGACAAGAAAAGGTAATAGTGAGACCAAAAGTCAAAAAACAACCAACAGAATTTGGTTTGTCTGACAAAGCAAAGACAGAAGACTATATGACATTTCTCTGTATACACTAGGGGGAAGAAATTGGAGCAAAAAGTGGAAAGTGTTTATTGCTTTATTTAAATACTGTGAGGATAAAAAATGTTAGAAATTATAGAAAAGATACTTGGCCTGGGATTAAACAAATGTATTCATTTCCAAAGAAGACTCCTCAAATACAACAAGGGGGAAAAAAATCCCAAAATCCAAACCCAACAAAAACAAAAACAAACAAAAAACCCAAACAAACAAAAAAACTCCCTAAACTATTACAAGGAAAAACTTGGGAATTTTTTGAAGTATATGATGTTGATCCTGGGCATAGTCAGAGACAGATTTTTATGAAGCAAAGGGTCTATTTTAGCCTCCTTTACTCACATGTCTGGGGAGCAAACTTTTTACTATTGCCCTAGAAATGCCAGAACATTACTGATCAACACACTTTGTGATAGTACCAAATTGTATTCATTCTCATCACTTCCTCGGAAATGCAGATACTGATATTTGATGAGCACAGTTTCAGCTTCCCTAAATGCTCTATTCAGACAGGAACTTAAGGAAGAATATCCAGTTATTTCATCAAATAGTAGTTCATCTGCTGGATTCTCAGATAAGAGAAAATCAGCTGAAATATTCTCCATTTTAAGAAGTGGAAGCAAGTTTTATACAGCTGGCATCTCACGTAGCAAGCACACAAATAATGAACTAGATACAACTGTCACTCCTGAGTCACCACTGTGCACTTCCTACGTATTTTTAGACACCGCTGATTTGTGATACAGTAACCAACATACTGCAAGTCACAGCGGTAGCTGTAGTATCTTCCTGTAATCTAATCATATTGGCAAACTGCAAAACCTTTATCAATGTTGATAAGCAGTTATACTTGTCTGCCCAGCGAAATCAATCTCTGCTCAGAATGAGCATTCACCAGCAGCACAAACATTGTACAGCTGAACACAGTCCTGCAACTGCAGAACTATTCTGTCATGTGCTTTCAGGCAAACAAGCAAACAGCAATATAACATAATTCTGTAATCACTTTCACCAAACTTCTCATGGCTTCACCTCTTCTTTTTTTTTTTTTTAATTTTAATTAACATCAACTGAAGAAAAAAATGAAAAGCATATGGTGTGTGACAACAGGGGTGCTCTTCTGGTCCTGACTTTTTACTTAGACTTTTAGGAAAAAAAATAGTATATAATCATATATATTGTGAAAACAGATTGTTAACCCACTGTTTTCATTAATAAACATTTCCTCTCTCAATCAGTCATTTTTAAATGAGTGAGAGCATCACTGGGAGTTTATCAAGGGAAGCCATGATTCCTGCTTGTTTCTGGACAAGTAAGCATTTACGATTAATAAGACCCTTCTAAAGGAAACCAGTAACATTGTTTAAAATAATATTTTTTAGGAGCCTAGCAGAGGTAATTTCTAAACAAAAATGACCTTGATGTAAGCAGTTTTCTTTTACTGATACTATCTGCAGTGTGATTTGACTGGATGCTGAAGATGCTACTGTTCAATATTAATGTTGAAATGTCCATATTTCATCACCTGCCATTTCAGTTTTCAATCTGAAGGAAATGGACATGAATTATACAAATGTAATATATGCAAACATCCATCTCACAGTGCAGATTGTTTATTTTAATCAACATCACCTATTGATATGCCCACACTTGTCAACATGGATATTTTTTACCAGCTTCAACCCTACTCAAGCTACCTCTTGATTACATCTCTGTTCTTTTTCTACAGTGTATACCCTGATTAACATAATTTTATTTCCAGGATTAGGAAAATGTAGCATATGTTGCATGGAGTTATATATATGCTACAATGGATCAGCTATTTTAATTCAGTCTATCACAAATGAATGTGACATGCAAGACTGACAACAATTTTATTCCTTGGCCAGCATCACACAAGGCTTACAAAAAGTCCCACAGTGGGATGACACATGAACACAATCTCTGCTATTATGTTCACTTTGGCAAGTTGTTACTAACATTAATGCATATGGTTCCTCTACAAGGTCTTGTAACAAAGCAGTGTTTGGACTCTTTGCTCTGTAAGAGAGGCTACTAATAAAGTGCTTGCAAAAATTCAACCACCCTCAAGGATGTACCCAACTGATCAAGGCAAACATACACACAGTCTAGTATTGGTGATGTTGTGAATAAATGAATACAGCCTCCAGTAACATCAGTATTCCTTTAAAAATATTACATTTACATACACACATAAATGATGAAAAAATGCATGCATAGATAGTTAAAGGGCAAAATGTGAGTTGCACCTTTCAACCAGATTAATAGAACAAATTTAAAGCATAGCCACACTCACATATAAAACTGTTCTTTACTGTCCCACTGTATTCTGCGCTGGTGTTAGGTTGAATATTGTGTGCAGTTCTTGGAGCCACAATATCACATCAAGCTATTGGAGAGCATCCAGAGGAGGGCAATAAAAATGGTGAAGAGCCTTGAGGGGCAGCCAAAGGAGGAATGGCTGGGTCACTTGGCCTGTTCAGCCTGGAGAAGAGGAGAGTGAGGGGAGACCTCCTGGCAGTCTACGACTTCCTCTTGAGGGGAAGAGATGGGCAGACACTGAACCCTCCTCTGTGCTGACCAGTGACAGGACCCAAGGGAATGTCATGAAGTTGTCAGGGGAGCTTTAGGTTGGATATTGGAACAAGGTTCTTCACCCAGAGGGTGGCTGGGCACTGGAACAGGCTCTCCATAGAAGTGGTCAGAGCACCAGCCTGACAGAGTTCAAGAAGTGTTTGATCAATGCTCTCAGGCACATGGTGTGACTCTTGGGGTGTTTCTGTGCAGGACTAGGAGTTGGATTCGATGATTCTTGTGGGTCCCTTCCAACTCAGGATATTCTATGCTTCTACAATTCTAAATGACAATTATTACAAGACTACTTTGCATCCAAATATAAAATAATAATCTTTCCCACTTATAGACTTAATTTATTTTTATGCTTGTCAGATCCAAATTTGATCAAAATTGCTGCAAACAAAAGACGAGTAAATCCATGGTCCATTGGACCGTTACTGAAATGTCAATTTTTTTCACTTGCTCAGTTCTATTAATTATATTCACAATACTAATGAGGAATACTAAGTGCTTTTCTTGGAATAACTATGTATTTCTAAGTGAATTTCTACGTAAGATAACAATAAAATAACCTCATTTAAGCTTTTCTAATTTTTTCTAGATTTTAAAGAAAGGGCAATAAAAACCTTGACACATCCACATGTTAACTACTGTTCCCAAAGCTTTGGGAAATAAGGATAAAGCATGATATTACCTCATTGCATCATTATAGCACTACAATAATTTTAGTAGCTTGAAGTATTAAGGTAAATATATTCCAGTGGTGACAGCATTTGAGTTGTTTCCAGAACAATTCTTCTATTTATAAACAGATCTCGTAGATGACTTGCAGGAAATTTTAGTTGATGTGACAGACTCAATGCCTAACTATACTTAAATCCATGGTTCTCTGTTACATTCCCTTTTTCTCTAAACATTTAGGAAGTCATGGATTCAACTAGTTCTCTAAGAGGTCAACCTATCTGTTTTTAAAACCTACAGAGATTTTTAAGGGGGCCTTTCGATTAGCTAAAAAAAGAAGCGTGCTGGTACTCTCTAGTCAGCCCTTAACAGACTCCCTTTGCTAAGAGAAAGGGAGTAATGATACTGGTCTCATCTCTCTGGAAAATATCCCTGACCTAGGTGAATTCTGAGCTGTCCTGTTCGGGCAGCTGTAAGCTGTGCTGTGCAAAACCAGAGAGACCTGAGAGATATACCCCACTATGACTAAAAATGTTCAGACAATGTGTGCATGTCATATTACATTACATATACACAGATATGTACACATTACATTAATTTAATAAATATATAGATAAAGAGAAAAAGATTATTGCCTTTCAGTTTCTGTGTGACTTCCTTCTGAGAAGGCAAACTTGTATATGAAAGTAGAAGCTTCTCAGGTTCATGTAAAGCTCATATCAAATTTAAGCCTAAACTGAATAGTTTACATGTAAAAGAAAATAAGCTGAAAAGAAACAAGAAAGAAGAAAAGAAAGAAGAAGGAAGAAGGAAGAAAGAAGAAAGAAGAAAGAAGAAAGAAGAAAAGAAAGAAGAAAGAAAAAAGAAAAGAAAAGTTTAAAGATGCTTTGAGAGTCTCACATGACAGAGAAAAGGAAATGGAAGGAGAAAGGGAAAGGCAAAGGAAGAGAAAAAAGAAACAAGAAAAAAAAAGTAGAAAGAAAAATTAGGAATTTACTACAGACATGCAAACAGACTAAAAATCTAATGATTCACGAAGGCCAGCTCGTGGAAGTGTTGAGCCAAACAAGAAATTACAACTTCAGATTTCATAATTTTTCCTTTCATCATTGTTTTGAATAAGAATTAAGCTTTAAATTCCTAATAATGTATAATAAGAGCATCTTAGTTACTGAATGCTGTGCTCCCAAGACATAGCAAAGACTTTATAGGACTAAAAAAGACAAAATATTATTCACCAAAGAGCTTGAAAATAAGTTATTAAGATTTGAGTTCTATCACTTCTGTGGTTTATAATTTTGTTATCTTTAACCAATCTATATATTTTTACTTCTTTAGTATTACTCTAAAGAGAAGATAACTCTTTTTACTCTGACACACCTTTTATATATTTTCTCTATTTGAATGACTTACACCCAGTTAGCCACTCCTGTATTGTCTACGTAAAATTAAATTACTCCAAAAATCCTTTTGCATTGTTTAATGGACAATTAGTCTTTATTTGCAATATTTGCCAATACTGTATAAACCATTCAACACAGAAAAAAAAGGCTTTTACCTGCTTGAGGGGGTTTATAATCTTGAAAGAAACTAGGGTGACTTGACTACACAGGCCATGAAAGGAAAAGTGAACAATGATCAACACCACCACCAAACCAAAGCAGACACACACATTTCTTGTGGATACAGCAAAATCAATTTTTTTTTTGTGCCAGAAAAGCAGAAAAAAGACAGGATGCTTTTTATTTAAAGTATCACTTGGAAAAATGCTTTCGTGCTACACCTACTCCTATGCAGAATTCCAGACAATGCTGGAAGAAGGAATCGAGGCCATCTTTGAGCATATGAATCTGCTTTCGTTTTTTCCTAAGATCAGGCAGGGAAGCAATCTTCTCAGCCTACACTGCAGATGTAGACCCATATGTATCCTACTTCTAGTCAGTATTTGGAGATTTTATTATTATCTGGTTTATTATCAGACACAGAGACAGATTTGGCGTGTTCATTATGCCTTCTCATATTCTGATTAAGTCTTACATGTCCTGGCCACCACATCTAGAGCAGGAGAGGTGGTCTCTACAATGGTCCTGAAGTTCTACTCTCCTCATCATCTACAGCTGGTGACATGCATGTGTCCTCTCAGGAACAGGCACCCAGGTTTCCTTTCCAGAGTAATTAGAACTCAAATAGAAGGGGGGAATGGCTGGAGTGTGTCTGCCTGTGTTTCACAGTGGGAGATAGTCCCCATTACTCTACTTTAAGAACAAGACTGAACTAGCAGCATAGCACGTTGAAAGTAGAACAGATTGTGACTACACAAATAGTGAGCTGTTGAGTCTACAGCAAGAAATCAATGTTGAAAGATGATTTTGGCCCTTGGAAAAATTGTGCTTATTGGCATTAAGAGTGGCATAGGACAGAAACTGTGGCAAATAAAGGGGTAAAAATACTTCACTAGGAAGAAGAAGAAAATATTTACATGTGGTGAAGGATTCTAAAGATCGTTTTATGGGTTTGCTTACCTTCAAGGCACCAAATGCATTTATTTTAAGAAAATAATGAAAACATTTATTTCGGTGCTGTGAAAGAGCAATCTCATACTATTACTATACTGCAGTGATGTTTAATCCATACTGACCTCAGCTGTGGCAGTTCTGATAATACATAGAAGTATATTATCAACGCCTGGAAAACAGCAGGGAAGCAGCTAGTCAAAATATACCATGTCAGTTCTGCAGTTTACGTACAAATATGATCAAATTTCTTTTCCTGTGTTATTATAACTGCTCTGCTACAGCAATTGCTTGGGTCTGACAATGACAACATGGGCAAAAAATGAAAGGAAATGAAATAAAAACAAGGTGACCTAATAACAAGAAACACAAACCTCCTTCTCCCTGTAACTAAAATATTATATTTAATCAGCAACAGTGTGCTTTGAATTTGAGTCAAACTACTTCAAAAGACCCTTGACCAAAGACAATTGTAGTCAGTGAATGGTAGTTATTTCATGCAGTTTTGTATTTTTGAATTTGAATCACTTTATATTTACCCAGAGTCCAATAATTCTCCATTAAAATAAAGTGTTAATAACATCATGCTAAGTACAGGCTTAAGGACAGAGAAGTTCAAGAGTAAGAAATGTTCCTGTTTTCCTATTTCCCCGTCGCTTCACTTTAAAGCTCTGCACTGTTCATGCTATTCAGCTCAGATAACATATTACAACTGCACACTAAACTAACAGTTCTGTTTCGAGTTTCCATTAAAATTCTCTACTATGAAGAGGTTCAAAATTCACCCATGAAAATATATTCCTGGGAGGCATTTGATCTCATCTCAAGAATGGATATTTTGATTTCTTCACAGCAAGTATCTGAGGAGAAATTTTTTAAAAATCATTTTCTGAAAACACAGAGTGAACTAAACATCGATTCCAAGAAGGTCGGTCTGACAAAGGAGCCCTCGGGGGGGTGCAGAAGCTTCACTCACTCCAAGCCCCCACTGGGAGGAGGCTGGAGCCCCTGACAGCAGCAGCAGCAGCAGCAGCAGCAGCCTTGGCTCCTGCCCAGTGCAGTCACAGAGCTCTGATAACACGTCTGCATGGAGTACAGATGGATCCCCTTCAAGCATATGTCCCTAATGTGAAAGGCTGCAGTCCTCTTATACTCTACCATAAGCTTTCCACATCCTGTTCCGTTCTACAAAGAGGAACCAGATTTATTTTGCTTCCTTCTGCCATATGTGCTTCCACAGAGAAAAGAGGATTTGTCCTAGTAAATGAGCACATCATACAAAATGAAAAATATTAGTCTCATTTCTCTCTGTCTCTCTCATGCACAGACTTGACAGAGAAAAAAATTATTAAATATCAAGTGTTTAATGTGGAATCCTACTTCTGATATTTTTTAATACATATTCATGCTTAAACTTTCCAAACACTTAATACAATCAATAGAATTCTGTAATGTTTTTTGTCCATGTTCTAGCCATCTTAACATCACAGTGAAGGAAAAGCAAAAGATTTCCAATCCATGTTCCTAAGACATGTTCTTGCAGCTTTTTCTCCAAAGTATCATTTGAACCCATGTTGTCATTTCTCTTTAAGGTTTATCAAGTATCGCAAGTCTCCCTTTGGAACCCAAACATCATTGGAGGAGAAGTAATTACAGAAAATGGCTCCAACTGCTGCTATGATGAACAGACCTTTCCTAGTCAGAAAAATGTTTTCAAGTTTGTTTTGGTAAATAGTTGCATGTGAACTGCTGCTATAATGAAACATCTTTGAGACAAGTGATTTTGATAGGTCCTTATAACAACAATACCACAACAACCTGTATATAAACTCAATTTTTATTTAATTGCTTCTGGAAAGGGTAAGCTACAATGTGAGAAAACTGAAATGCACAAAATTATCTTTCCCTTCTCTTCATCAGCCCACACTCAAAGGTAGGTTTAATTTATTTCATTTAACAAAAGTATCTGAAGCCAAAAAATGATGTCAAAGAGAATTTTCTAGTCTTCTTCATGGCATTACTATCTTATTAAATAAAAAACAGTGACAATTTCAGGGCAACAGGTTGGCTTTATACCGTGATAAAATAATTTCTTGACCTAAAGGAGACCTTTTCAGACTGACTAAGTAGCTTTAAGGCCAGACTGTACAGGTGTTTGGCACAAAACAGTTACTCCACAGGATCTTGATAAGAAGGCTTCTGTGGGAAGGAGAACAGAAGGTAGTTACCAGATGGATGACAGAATAGAAAAATTTCCCATAGGTAAGAGTCTAATGAAATTTTGGCTGTGCATTATTCAGAGTGGAGCCTGCCTGTTTGCACATCGGAAACACCAAACGTTTAATCCAGCCTCCAGAACTGTCTTCTATGCAAGCCTCTCTGACTGCCAAACCCTACACAGTTTGTTTCACAAGTATAGGAGCTGGAATCAACCACTACCAGAAGAGGAAAATACCCTCTTTAGAGCAGTTATTAAATATGCATGTGTATTCATGAATACTTCACACTTCACCACTGACCACACTACATGAACATTCACTAAAATATGTAAGAGTTCATGAAAATGTATGAATGACAATGAAGATCAAATGAGACATTTTGTATCACTTTTTGATATGTGACATCTAGGCCTTCAGGGATACTATCTCACTGTCAGATTTTTCAATATCTAGCTTCGAAGACCTGAATTACCCTCTACAGGAAACTGCATTGTGCCTTACCAGGATGCAAAGACACCATGTAACATCAAAATTACTAGCCCGTAATAGATTAACCTAAACACACATTAATCAACATACACTGGCACTAGATATCAACCTTGCATGCAACCTTCAGGCAATCATTTCTCAAAAACTTTCCCATTCTCTCCCATGCTTTTTTGTCAAAGAATACTCTCAATACTCTGTGAGAAAGTCAACATTTCCACATTTCAAAATGTAAGGCTCCACTATTAGCAATTACGTGACATTTCCACCCTGTTATAGCATATGCATAGAATCACAGAATTGTTAAGGTTGGAAAAGACCTCTAAGATCATCAAGTCCAACCATCAATGTAGTATTACCACCGTGCTCACCATTAAACCATGTCCTCAAGTGCCCTATCCACATGTTTTTTGAACACTTCCATGGATTGTGGCTCCACCACTTTCCTAAGCAGCCTGTTCCAGTGCTTGATAATTTCCACAAAAAAAATTTTCCCAATATTTGATTTAAACCTCCCTGATGCAACTTGAGGCCATTTCCTCTTGTCCTGTCACTTGCTACCTGGGAGAAGAGACCAACACCTACCTCACTAGAGCCTCTTTTCAGGTAGTTTTAGTGATCAGATTTCCCCTGAACCTACTTTTCTCCTGGCTAAACAACCCTAGTTCCCTCAGCTGCTCCTCATAAGACTTGTGCTCCACACTCTTCACCTCAGCCCCTTCCCTGCTGCCGACTTTTGGAGACTGCTCTTAGGGTCCCTCTCTCAACCCAGCACTCCCTCCTCTCAGGACACTAAAAAGCACCAAATCCAGTTATCACATCTAAAAGAGAGTTGTTAGGCAAGACCAATAAGGCAACTTGAATCCAGAGGAATATAATAGACTTGTCCATAACTTCCCCACTGTACATCCAAAATCATTTATATACCATTTATGTGGTATCTATACATAAATCACATGAAATAGGCAACAGACCACACTGCAAACTTACTTGCTCTAGACCAGTTGCAACAGATTCAAATGTGTACACAGAGAAACTTGGGCCAATCTAAGTAAATTGATTTAAATATTAATGTAATTTTGATCAGTGTCACTTTTTCAGGAAGAGCCTTATTTTGACAGGCTCACTCCCTCCTCGCAGCTGGACAGAGGAGAGAAAAAAAAATTCAAAGCATTCATGAGGTTTGTGGTAAGGATTTGAGAGAGGCTTCAACTTATCAAAGGTCTAAGAGTATATTTATTAAACTAAAACTAACAGAAAAGGGATAATGAGAAGTAAAATGAGCTTGTAACACCTTCTTTCCCCCCCTCCCTCCTCCCACTCCTTCCTACCCAAACAACGCAGGGAGACAGAGAGTGGGAGTTTGTTGGGTTTTTTTAGGTCAGGTCTTCATCTGTGGCTTCTTCCTGCTGCAGAACTGGAACATTTTCCCCTCCTGCTTCTGTGGGGGTCCCCTCTGGGAGACAGTTCTCAGGAACTACTCCCCTTAGAAAGTCCATCTCACAAGCAGCCTTCTGCGAGCTGCTGCAACACAAGTCCATCCCACGGGCAGCAGCTGCTCTCAGACTGCTGCGGCGTGCGTCACTCCCCCACAGGCTGCAGGCCTTTTCAAGCATCCCCCTGCTCCAGCATCTGCAGGTGGGTGTCTGCACTCCGCAGGGGTTGCAGGGGGGACAACCTGCCTGACCATGGTCTCACCACCAGCTGCAGAGGAATCTTAGCTCCAGCTCCTGCAGTATCTCCTCCCACCCCATCCAACCTGACCTTGGTGTCTCCATGTTGTTTTCTACTCACATCTTCTCACTCACTCCTCTCTTCCCTGGCTGGAATTAAATCTGCGCAACCAGGATTGTTTTTAATTCCTTCTTAAATATGTTATCACAGATGCATTACCACTTTTAATCCGCTAAGCGGCATGTCCAGCTTTGCAGCCAGCCAGACACTGGCCCTGCAGGACATGGTGGTGGGGCTTCTGGCAGCTTCTCACAGGAGCCACCCCTGCAGCCCCCCAAGCTACCAAAACCAGGTCTTGCAAAACCACGACAAGCCTTCAGAAGGCATTTCTTTCCATTCAATATAGGGATGTAACAAATTACTTTCCTGTTTGTAGCAGCACAGATATCCTTTACTTAGGTTTGGTTTAACTCCATCAAAGTGGATAGAACCTCTCCATTGAGTCAGAACAGCTCTGAATTAGTTCTGTAGTGGAAGATATGTCTTTAAGAATTAAATACAAAAACATTACATTCCAAAGTTACTTATCTGTCTGATGTACACTATCCTGTTCTTGGTCTCTCGTCTCAGATATATCCCAATTATCTTTCTTTCCTCTTCTTATGCCTGTTTGAAGTAAACAATTTAAATTCTTTCTTTTTCCCCTTGCACTTACTATTTTCTGCTCCCTGTTCAGTTGATCTGTCATGTCTAACACTGTATGCTAATAAAATATAGCTGTATTTAATCCTCAAAACAAAGTTTCTTTTCTAGTCTATTATTATACAAGAAAGTAATCTGACAGGTGTATCAAATTGTTTGCTCCCAAATGCCATTATGAGTGGAGCATGTAAAAAAAAAAAAAATTGTAACCTAGATTAGATTACAGGGCTGAAAGTCAGCTATTCTAGTAGCAATTACAGAAAAGTTACTTATTTACATAAAAACAGCCAAGAAATTTCCAAAGAAGATGTACCTTAAGACATAAAATAGGAAGTTCAGTAAAAAAAGGCTTAGGTGCTTATCAAAGTGATTACAACAACCATACATCTAAGAAACAAAAGATAAGTACATAGAAAGTCATTATAAAGTACTTATTGGAAGAGAAAGAATCATGCATTTTAAAAAAAAAACCACAAAACTCCTACAACATTCAGAGCTCCAATATCATGAATGCCTGATTTTCCATTCAACTATGTTTTGAAAAGTTCAGTTCTAATGCCAGACATTCTTATATAGAGAACACTGAGAATATAGTTTGAACACACTGCATCTCTCCTTCTGCCTCGGAGCACCTTAATTATAGCTCCAGGCTCAGTCAGTTAGATACCTACAAGTGAAGTCAGCGGTCCCTACCTTTTGTATATTCTCTTGAGAAAGATGGCAATAATCTGAACCTCAATGGGATCAACTTACTTTCTTTGTCATGACATCTCCTGCTGCTGCCTTGGTTCCTGTCAATCCCAGCAAAAGGAGTACAGTGCAGAGAGACAGGGTAAATCCAGCAGTACTCACGAATGTGGATTCCACACTGTTCTATGGATTTATTCCATGTCATTGAGATGTACTCACCAATTATGAAATGCTGAGCTAACACATACTGTATGTAAATGCTAAATATATTTAACAATGCTATGTAAGAGAGGGCTAAGACATAATATCTTGCTTTACATATGAAAAATGACTCAAAGATACTCATCTCAATTGGAAATAAACCACTAATACTGCCATTATGGTGTTATTTTTTGCCTATTTTATTTTAATATTTTAAAATTGAACTAATTTTTCAAGATATAAATTGTGTCATGTTTTTTGTTTTGTCTAGAAAGTTCTGAGATTTGTGGTTTAAGAAAAAATACTTCTTTCTTATAAGAAATAGCCCTGAGACAAGGAAAAAGCATTTTGGGCATATGTTCTGTGAACATTCAGATTGAACATTTCCCCTCAAACTCCGGAAGAAAAATATTTTCAAGGTGACTAAATATGGAGACAAAAAAAATCCATATCCTGTTCTCCAGTTTCATAGAGTTGGTAATTGTACTATGGCTTTTAGAGAAACTGCATCACTCCATATTCTTCCTGAAGCCATTGTGGTAGAAACAGGAAAATAAAAAAAAAAAAAATAGAATTTAAGGCTCTCATAACATCCTGCCACATCCGGATTCTTTTAACCACTTCTGGAATGCATAAAATACCAATAACTCTTATGGAAATGTTATTTTCAGCGACCTCCTGCTGTCAAAGAAAAGTAGTCCTACTGGCGATAGTGAATTACTGGCAATTTTGAATGTGTTCAAAAATGCTGTCATTTAGCAACCAGGGTTTGATCAACAGCTGTCTCTGCTACGTCATTCCCTCACTCACTGATCAAGACCACTCGGTTGTCAGAGACATACATGGGCTTTGTAGACAACCCTGACTGCAGACATGACCAGATGCCAGCTCATAGCTCTTGTTTAATCACTTTAAGCTGGAGTCTCTAAAGGACGCTGAATTCTGTCATCAGGAACAGGGTGACCTCTCTTTGGAAGGCATAAATACATTAATAGCAACTCGAAACAACAGTTTGAAAATGAATAACAACAGAAAAGGTCACAAATGTAAATGAGTGGAATATAAGGAAGAAAAAGAAAGGCTAAGTCCCTTGAAAGGAAAGATTTCTGTAACTAAACTGCCCAAAAAAAAGAGTCAGAGAAGAAAAAGAAAAAAAGATTTTCTATAAATGTAAGGTATTTTTATTCACTGTAACTAAACTCTAGGGAGATTTATCTGGATGAGCTTTGCAAAGTGTCAGGCTAGATATGCTATGCAAAACATTTCTTTTCTTCTAATCTTGAGCAGCTTCTGTGCTGTTAATAAATCCTGGTCTTAATTAGACCACTTGAGTCACAGACTTTTATAAGGAAAGTTTTGTACAGGTTGTCCCAGAGAGACAAAACTTTCAATCATAAAACTGTAGTGAAAAAAAAAGTGTCCAAGAGGGACTCCCAGACAAAGCGGGCAATTTTGCACTTCTTTTACAGAGCTGTATTACTACTGCAGGACTAAGGTCATAGGCATTCTTCCACTGACCAAGTACAAGAAGCAAATTCAAAAGAAGCAGCAAAGAACAGAACAACAATGCTCTTTTCTCCTTCCTCAAACTTTAAACTCCTAGGCAGACAAAAGGCTTGGTAAGTACTTGCACTACTACCAAATGACAAAACCCCAAATATAAGATAGCAATTTCAGAGACTAGAATTGCAAAAAGATTTTCAAATGCAACTTCTGATTTTATCAGTCTTTTTTTTTTGTCCCAATATGAAATGAATTAAACGAATCATCCTTTTTGAAAGCATTGAGAATGCTTTTTTAGATTACATTAAGATTAACAGTGTCAGTTCAAATAACAGACCTATAACAAGTACGAAAAGTACAGAGAGCTCTTCAGTCAATGGAATGGTTAAAGACATCTTCTTTAATAGCTAATGAAATTTGAAAGATCAGGAATTTAAAAACTTTGACAAATTACGTGACAAATAGCAAATAGCTACTAGTGTGAAGTAGCAAATATGTGACAAAGTATTCTGTTCAGCCACTCTCTCATCTCCTATAACCTTCTTTCCTTCAAGACTGGACAAACACAAAAGAAGAAAAATAGTGTTTAATATTGTTTCATAATAAATTTCTGATTGTGACTCTTGAAGTACATCCTGTAAATACAAAAAAAAATGCTTTGCCAGCTATAATACATGTGCCATTTCTACTATTATAATAGTTGCTTTCTAGTCACTCCCTACTTTGCCTACATTTCTGAATAACAAATACTAGTAGCAAGTAATATCGTGGCAAGCAAACTGTCACAATATTTTCAGGACATATTTGGTCTGCAAATTTCACAAACTAGCTGTTGCAATCAGCAGAGAGGCATTGCAGCTGTCATCACCTTTGAATCTGCTTAATAATTATCCTCTAAAGAATACACAAACAAACCAACACCAGAAATTACCCATAAAATCCACATGGAAAGAGAGCATTGCAAAACGCAGCTATAATATTCTGCAAGCATTGCTGTAACTACTGGCTGAATAGAGGTTCTTCCAAAAGGAAAACAGCAATAAATAATTATCTTGAATTTCCCATATGCATAAAATTTTCTTAGAAAATTTTCCTCAGTTTTTTTTTACTTTTTTAAAGACTGTAGAATGATATGTATCAGTAATATGATTCTTTCCTTTTCTCAATTTAGAAATATTTCTTTTTCTTTACTTTTGAGCCGCACCTGTCACATGACACGCTGCTGTGGCAAAAGCCGTGCATACAAAGGTTGTAAAAGGAATGTCCAACATGAAAGACAAAGAATAGTCTAAAATGGGAAGTCAGTGACAATAGTTTGACTCAGTGAAAACTAACTTTGGGCTGAGGTGGGGAAGGAGGGAGGAAAATCAAAGCTTTTAATGTATTTTTCTCTTGACCTGAGAAAGAACATGTGGGATACTTTAAAAATCTTATGATAGATAATGAAGACCTTCATGAAGACTCTCAGGTTCAACTGAAATAGCAACCTGCTCAAAAAGATAAGAAAAACACTTGTCTCCCTTTTTTCCCCATTCCATATACATGCTCTATGGATCTAAAGACTGTTTCTTCTGTACCTGATTAACCAGGAAAGAATTATATGTAAAATATATTCAGCAAGTGGTAATGAAGGAACTAAAAAAAAAAAAAGTAGGGTATGATGTTACGGAGATACCATATCACAACTGAGAATTTCCAGCCCAACTTTTTTTTTTTTTAATTCAGTAAGATATGTGAGACAGAGTCCATGTATAATGAATATATGGCTTTAAAAAACACTGACACAGTAAATGTCAATATTCAAACTGTAATGCCTCCAACTACTTGGGCACCACAACTCTAAAACAGAAATGTTAATCATATTGTGAAAATACCTGAATTCATAGGTAAGACTACTATTTTGAAGTTATGACTTTGCACCCATATGAACATTATTTATCAAGCAAATAAACTAAATTTCAGTGTCTTTACTTTCACTCTTGAACAACTACAATAGTTGTGGGGTTTATACATTTATAATGGGTTTTATTATTTTCTTTGATACTATGAGGCTTACCATAACATATAATCCCACTAAAGACTTGCACCATATTAAATGAGCTACTTCATTACTTTTAGAGACCAAAACCACTTTATTTTTCTATTTGTACTGCAACATCAATCATTTAAAGTATATTTTCAATTGTGTTTATATTATGAGATATATAAAGCACATGAGGAACTATATTGTAAATAAATTATTATTACATTACTAGATAGCAATAAAGGTTGAAGGTAAGGAAAAAAAACCAACAAAGCACATTACTCTCTGATGGTGAGACTGCAGCAAATAGCAAACTGCTTAATCTGTAGAGACAGGAGAAATGTCAAAGTAAATTCTTGAGCAGGACTATACGGCTCCAGGGAAAGATAACGGCACACTGCGCTCTTCAGCTTTAGGTCAGAGCCTGGCACCAGGCTCAGATCGTTCCTTTTTTATGCCATGATCCACTGCTTGCATACTCAGATGTCACAGTTGTTGGTTAAAGGCTCATGAGGGATGCTGGTAATAAAACTCACCACTTCCATTTCTCATAGCATTGCCAGGAAATCACAGCACAGACCAAATGGTTTCCATCATGTTCGAAACCCAACCACTAGCTAATGGAACAGAGACCATCTATAAATGTTCAAGCAGGTCTGAAACGGCTGCTGACGTGAGTAATGTAGATTCTCCCAGGCCATCTGACGGCTGTCTAGCATCCCATGTGAAATGAGCACTAGACTCACTTTTCCCTGGTTCCCAGTGGACCAATAAGTAATACCCAAGGAAATCAGGGACCTTGACAGTAGAGCCAAAAAGAATGAAAAATTCTCTTTCTCACAGCACCTAAGAGTTAAGAGATGTCACTGGAATGCAGAATAGAAACATGAACTGTCACCAGAGACAACACTGTTGTGATAACCCTGTGTCAATGTCAGTTGGTGGATGCGATTACAGGAAACAACCTTCGCATTCAAATTACAGGAGGAAGCAGGTCATTTTCGTACATGAGAATTTTCACAAAATTGTCTACTGATCTTAACACTAAAATATGCTCCTGAGAGGTACTAGGAAGACCTCTATAAAATATATATACCACAGAAAATAACTTTTCCACTACTACCAAAATTCTTGAAAGAGCATTTCTGGCAGTTTCTAAATAATTATACTGGCCAGAGTTTCATAAAACAGGATTCATGATCCAGCACCACCTGACAGCTGTTGCTACCACCATTGCTACTAAGACAGTTAACTGCTGTCATTTTCAATGGCAGTAAATCCCTAATTAAGAGAATCCTTGACAGGAAAATGTATGGCCCTGCTCTCAGGATACAGCAGAACAATTTTAACAAATCACAATAATAAATATTTAAAAAATAAATTAACATTGGCACAGGTGTAATGAAGTTTATGAATATTTTTGCCAGACAGCAATTAGCCAAACCAAGCAAAGCACAAGGTTGGTGGAAAGACCACATCCTAACTAAAAGAAAAGATGTTGGGAAAGGAATACAGGAAAAGGTATAATAGCCAGCAAAGTCTTCCAAATCATTGATGATTTTTTTAAAATACTATATGTTTTTTCAAGGTTATGAGGTTTCACATATATTTTGTATCTACATTGAACAAGAGCTAGAAAGAAAAAATGGAAGAATGGCTCCTCTAGACTGGATATTAACCCCAAGGAACAGGCTGGTTGAGAATGTCATGGGAGGTGAAAGGCAACTTGGGTGAAACTCGTGATTAATTTACAGAGCTCATACTCCTTTAAAAGCAGAGAAACAAGCAGCAAAATAAAACAATTAACTTCAAGAAGGCAAAAAAATTTGCATGAATCTGTGGAAAGACAGCAAAAATAAGTTAAAATAGTGACTTCTTCCCTTGGAGACAAAGGCTGGAATTGCACTAAACCAGATATTTCACAGATCTTAAACAGGTATAAAGTAGGACAAGTACAAAAGCACACAGGGACAAAATAAGAAAAGCCAACACACATTATGGAATACAAATAAGAAAAAGGAACAAGATTAACATGAAGACAAACCCCTGTAAATACACTTGCAGCGAGAGAACAAATTGACCTGTCATTCAAAAGAGAGGAAATGCTATGGACAGAGTGCAGAGAAAGGGCCAAAGGAATTAATAATCTTTTCCACCAGTTGTCACTGAAACAGTCAATTGCAAGTAAATAGCCAACCAGGTTTCTAACAAAGAGAGCTCAATTCTTAACTATGGTTAAGGTGATCTTAAGAGGCGGGATAGAATCATGACTGTCTTGACAATGCTTGCAATCATTCAACTGTCTAAAAAGAGGAAGGTTAGGGACAAAAAAACCATTAACAAATTAGAAAGTAAGCATTGAATGGACAGAGCAGCTGGGATTCGAGTGTGAATACTTGGGGAGAATTATATTTTGCTTTAACAGATCAGTGTCCAAATTAAGAATAAGGCAATGAAGCAGAGTTGAACCACTCTAAAACTTCAGTGATGAGCATCTGTTCACAAGAACCATTTTTGCTATTACAGAAGCTGTCAATTGAGCTGAATCAGATCAATCTAACTCATAATTTAAATAATAATACCTGTTTTGTTTCTTCTCACCCAAAACCCAGCAGATGCTATAATGAAAGAAAAAAATATTATTTATCTACCTCAAATCAAATAGTGTTAGCAGAAAAATTCTTTATGGAGCAATCATTTAGTTTCATTTTTTAATTTTTACCATAATTTCCTTGTTTCTTCCTGGTTCTTTATCGCAGGTTGTCCATATATAAATTAGTGGTGATAACAAAACTGACATAGTTAAGACAAAATTAGATCAATCTTAAGATACCCAGGATCATGGGATCCACTGAATAAATAGTACTCCTAGTAGTGGTCTAAATCTCTATTCATTTTACTCTTCACTGTGAGAAGACATAAAGAAAAGACTTTAGAGGTAAATACACCCAAATAAACACAAGAGTTCAGACCAAACTCTGAAATCTGACAGAACAATAAAGCCTAGAGACTCCAACTTCAAGACAAGACCTCAGTCTCTTCAGAAAGGAGGTGCAAATATGAACACCACACACACAAGATTTGTAGGGAGTTCTTAAATATAAAATGATTTTGTGTTACAAGGTCATAATCAGAAATCTATCATGTTGGCAACTGCAGACTTTTTGTTTGTTTAGTGAATGAAATTACACAATAAATATTTAAATTATTAAAAGCAACAAATTTTACATTAGGAGAAATAGAACATATTATCATAAATTTTATAAAGAATAAAGGTCAAAAAGAAATTCATTATTAATTTACAATATATATAAATAAACTGCATTATATATTATTTACATTTTAATAAGAAATACAAATGTGGATTTTGCAGCTAGAAAGAAATTTATAAATTTTATTTGTGTGACACTCTTTTGCAGAGGAAAAAGTACACATGTAGACTGCATAAGAGGTACCGTTAATGCGTACTTACAGGTAGGAAGCAAATATTTAGCTTTCATTTATGAACACTGTTGTCCAGGTTGATTAGACTGAAAATGTAGGGGTTTAACAGTGGAAAAATTAATTAACATTTTTCAATCATTAAACTGTCCTGCTGTTAAGTTGATTCTCTTGATCAAGCTGTTAGTTGCTTTAATAGACTAAGATCTTCAATTACTACACACAGCATAGAACATTAATCATATTCCTGACACTGACAAATCTAGGTGGGTCTGGTTTAGTTTGTAAATATGTGTTGTATCCAAAGCATGTGCTTCAGATTGATTTAGAATATTACCAAAAGGATACTGAAAAATCACAGAAGAAAGAAAAAAAGCTGTATGAAATTGGAGAATCATAAGATGAAATTGAGGCCACAAGCAGAAGCCATTAATTTCACAAGAGAGCTTTGGATGGTATAAAAACCCACTTCAGATGCATTAGTTGGATATGATTTTCCGTTTCAGTAAGAGTGAGATCAAATCAAGGCAGCCTCATAGTAAAATCCTACAGTTACACTCTGTAAAGAGGGGTCATTTTAATTTCAGGGTCTTTTATTACACAGCAAGATAACTGATTGAACTGTGAAATAGCATTAACAGCATAAATACATTCTGATGTCCTCTTTTTAATGCATTTAGAAATTACAGAAGTATTTTTGGGTTTGTGTTTGCAGGAATTATGATGATCCTTCAATTCCTTTTGCCTAACTCCAAAATATTTATATAAAGGCTTTAGTATTGCTAAATCTTCTGCCACTGCTAAATTTTGCACAAATTATCAAATTAGCTTTTTTAAGGGCTGTGGTGATGTAATAGTTTCAGGGGTTCAGAGCTCTTGACCAAAACTGAACTTGTTTGCTATAAACTCATTACTTTTTTCTTACCTTTGAAAGCCTTTTTCTAGAATTAGAATTACAACAAATATTGTTGTAATTCAAAGCAAAGAAGTGGAAAATGATGGGCATTTCTATTATAGTACAAATGACTCAAAAAGGAAACTATAATTCTTACCTTACTAACTAGCCTTCAGAAGACCTGCTGTCAACAGAAAGACAGCCTGGTACCTGCAGAAGAGTAGTGTTTCTGAAAATCAGGCAAGCAGCTTCAACTTAACATATGACTGTACTAACTAATGTACAAAGGTCGTTTCTGTAAGCACAGAAGTTTTAGTGTTTAAAACGTGCAAAGATACTGAAGAACTCAAAGATACTTAGTTCAACTAAAGCATTCATTCCGAAAAAAAATCTGAAGTGTGTGTTGAGGATACTCTCAATCTGAATAGATTTTCTATTACATCCAGACCTTTTTATGAAATTTTTGAGCAGATGAAGTGATATTTATCACAGTCAAGGAAAATGAAACAGAGTCACTTTTATCCTAAGATTCTGGACTGCCTGCCTGTAAATTTATAATTCACCTGAAGACAATACACAGGTTTTTGGAAAATCTCCTGTTTGATTATGATAATGACAGAAATCAGTGTGTACTGTAATGGTTTAGAATCAGTGAGGCTCCATCCCTCTTCAGCTACAACTCCATTAGTCTGAGATAGGATACTGATCCCAGATATTTCTGGCACTTATTACACTTTGTGGAAACTTTGATGAAAACCTCAGTGCATGGAACATACTCTATTGTTCTTATTTTAAGGTCTTAGCCAAGTATGTGGAACACCTATCTCAAAAGATTTGCTATTAATGCATGAATATGTGCTGAGACACAACACTGTACACCAGCAGCTTCAAAGTTCTGAATGTGCTTAGCAAGAAACATCCTAACACTTTAATTTACATGCTACCAAAAATACCTTCAGGAAAATACGTTAAAATTAAATGAAATGTTAAGTTGGCATCTGTCAGTTCAAACTTATCCACTGCAACTTTCAGTCACATGAGTTGGCTGAACTGAATATTCTGGATCCAATTAACCTCATCTTTACTCATAGACCCATTCACACCCCACCCTCAGTGCCAAACCACCACTGACTAAGGGACAGATTTGTCTACCAGAAGAATAGCAGATTGTAGGAATGGCATTACATATATTTTGCTGTTACCATAAGTACTTATAACTAACAGAACAAGCAATGCATATACTTTACAGTTGAGAGACACTTACTATCCAGGTGAGAGAAGTAAAATACTGAGAACACAAGAGTTAGTTGATAAATTACTTTTAGTATGGCAAAGAAGAACAAAGAGGCAAATCAAAACTTTAAGTGCAGGCATAACACTGCGGTATGTAGATCAGCTATTGTGTTTCAATCACAAGACTAGCAATAATGGTAAATATGTCTAGATTTTAATTAAATTTCCCACAGACTTGAGCATCTGTGACTAACAATATTTAAATTTCTTAAGTCACATAATATTTATACATCTTCACGACTCTTCCTTTAAGCCATAAAGAACTATACATAATCAGTTTTTCCCCCAAGAAAAGACCTACCTATATTATAAACAACTCTGATTATATTCCATATATAATCACCACCTACCTATCAAGATTATTGCGGCTAGTCTGGACCATATTATTAGCATACCCTTGATCTGAAATCTTTATTATCTTCAAACATAATACCAAACTTTGAAATAAGAATTTCTGTTTTCTGCTTTTCTGCATGGGTCTGTAGAGATGCTAATATGTCTTCATTTAAAATAGTCCACATATATTTTAATGTCACCCTAAAGACTCTTCATTCATTTCAGTTCTCTATGTAATGATTAACTCTTTCACTGTCTTATCATAATTATCAACTGTAGACTTTTAGATGAAAATTTCTACTCTAGTCTAGTTTCAATTTGCGTGTAGAGATAACTGCTCCTTCCAAAACACCCAAATAACAGGAAGAACTTTTCATAGTTTCAAATGATATTTTTAATAGAATGCATCCATTAACTTTAAAAAATCCCTCATATCAGAAGCTATATTCTTATTTTTTAATGTTTTGATCTCAAGATCACCTAGCTATGCATGCCCAGAAATTAATCTTGATTTATGCTCTGAAATTCTCTAAGTCATTTCACTTGGCTATAGGAAGACACATGCAGTTCCCAGTAAGGTTTTTCCTACAATCCCTGTAAGCCTAGGGAACACTCCAAAGGCATCACTGACATGCATTTTCATGTGTGCTAATATGGAATTGCTGCTAGTCAAATAAAGTTTTGAATTAGGATAGCTGCATTTACAATTCTTAACATTTGAGGGCTCAGATGTGTTATTCACCTGTTAAACCACTTATGCTTAGGAGTAACATAAGCCCAATTTAAAAAGAAAAGCAACT
This sequence comes from Atrichornis clamosus, assembly GCA_013400975.1. Taxonomy (NCBI): domain Eukaryota; kingdom Metazoa; phylum Chordata; class Aves; order Passeriformes; family Menuridae; genus Atrichornis; species Atrichornis clamosus. Next base: position 126,282 of record WBMZ01006975.1, on the reverse strand, counting down.
CATCAATGACAGAAAGACATTCAACAGAAAAGAATATGATAATCTCCTCAGTCATTCTATTTATGCAGAAGGAAGGTGGTAACCTTTATTTTGAGTTCCTAGTCTATTGTTAATTACTAATTATGTTAATTCAGCTGTAGTTATTGAGCAAAATGAAACAAAATTTTAAAAACAGATAAATTCTTAAACTTAGACATCCAGTTTTAACAGTGCCTTTGTGATTTCTCAAGGCAGATTTGATTAAATATTATTGTTGAATTGGTCTGCCTGCCAAACAAAACCGATTTTAGTAAGTGTTATTTCTAGATGAAAGTGAAGTAGACACAGAATCAACTCTGTTGACCAGCTTAGAGAAGTACCCTCTGAGGTTCAGAAGTTGAACCTAACAAAGTTATTCATATGGAATTCTATTAGGAGCAACAGACAGCTAAAATTTCCCAATGCGATTCTTCTTCCATTTTCTAAGGCAGTTCTCACTGACCAGCCATTCTAAAATACATCATGAAACCACTCTCTACAGAGATTGAATTATTTCATCAAATAGTTCAATCAAGTTATGTGGCAAACATAAGTGGACTACACATTTTTTTCCAAACTACCTGTACTCTGACTTCAAGCTTTACTTTTCCCTCTCACTTATAATGTACCAGATAGTACAGCTGGGTACTTTCAGATCTAAAAAGAAAACTGAAAGGCAAAGGTTGAATTGATTTGTGAGGGTGCAACAAAGAGGAATACTACTCCTACTACAATACCTATGAAAACAGTCTTCTGACAAGGAAGAAGAGAGTTTGCCTGCTGCAAACACATTTTGCATCTTTCCCAAATATAAAGAAGGTACCAGTACTTTATTAAGCTGTTAGGTAAACATCTTATTTGATCTGACCGATAGCCAGTGGGCCCCAATGCACCCAATTACTTGCCTAACATTAACAACTTATTGACCTATTGCAGTCAATTAAAATTGTCATATGCTTAAGGGTAGATAAATTGGTTTAATCTCTTACCGAATCATAAATTAACCAATATATTCTTTATACAATCCCCTTAATATTTTTTTTTCATGTGCAGTTCTGATGACTTCCATTAGCTCATAATAAAATAGCTGTACTAAAGCTACAGGAAAATTCTTCCTAAGGATCCAACTCAATTTAAAGCAAAGCAATATATTCTGTACATAAAACGTTTTTGTCCTAGTCCCAATTTTATAATCTCTGCCTCTGTGTAGGGAGGCAACAGTGTTTTTCATTGTTGGGAAAGAACTAGCATACTGGGTGCATATTTGATTAATGCACATGAGATGAATGCTGTCTTTTTTCTACAGTCCTTCCTTTGCCCAGTATACCCTTTTAGAATAGTGTCTATAGAACAGGCATTTTTGAAAAGAGGTGCTTAAAATGTGAACAGAAAAAATAGAATCACATTTAGTACAGATAAAAATTGCCCGGTAGGCCACCCATTCTGTCTGTGCACTAGAGCAAGATTGTTCTCCATGGTACATTTTCTAGTATTTTAACAGTGAAATTTTTAACATGCAAAACAACATTCCTCTTGGGAGATAATATTCACTTAATATATATTTCTGAAGATGTTTTCTCTGAGATTCTACCCACATTTTCTGTCTTTTAATTTTACCATAAAATATCCTATATAGGAACACCCTAGATATTCCTTCCTGTCTTTAGTCTTAATACCTACAAAATATTTCACAGCTAATTTCTTCAACCCTCACCTAATCTCTTATCTTAGTCATAAACATTTAGTTAAAAAAAACCCCAACAAACTATAACCTGAACATATGTATAATTTGAACACATAATTTAAACTATATATATATGCAAACACACACACAGAAGCATACATATGTATAATATAAACAAGTATTTAATATTTCCCTCTTAAAAAAAAATTCCATTTTTCTCACTTTTGTTCATCATGGAATCATCCTCAACAACATTTTGGGATATTGATTTATGCATGTTTGGATGGTATTGCATCTACAGTCTGATATAGAATGTCTTGGTTTCTACCACACAACAGAGAAAATCTGTGTCTAATAGAACTACATAAAAACGAAGCATCTAGAAAATACTAAATTATAAACTATCTCCCTTGCATCTGTAATCATAACAGATTTGTTAAAAGAGAAAACATATTCTTTTTTTCTTTTAGCCTCATTATAGAACAAGTGCAATCTAACTCTTATGTGTCAATAGTTTAAAAAGAGATAGCGTGGTTAAAAAAAAAAATTCTACAACTTAATGACATTAAACTTTTGCTACTGACTCCTGTGCTATCACAGAAGTTAATTCAGGAAATATGGTCTAGCTTAAACCACTCAGTAACTGAAAGCTATTAAGTCTGGGTTAGGCAGAAAACTGTCAGATATAATTTAGATAAAACTGATTCTTCATTGATGAGAGCTAGCTACATTAGAAGCAATTCAGGAGTCAGGCAGTCCTGTTTTCTATGGTTCATTTAATGAAATGATAACAACTGTAGCAATTAATCCTGAATCATTAAAAAGTTGATCACTTAGTCTCATTATGTATCAGCAAGTATATACATGCTAATCTAAAGAATAAATACAGAATTACTAGACATAGAACCACAGAAATCAAGATCCACACCACTCACATATACATACTAACTGACATCTGATATTACACAGGAATATTTGCTTTGGAAATAACACAAGGACAAACTTTTAATGCAGCTTCTATATATTTTTACTACTTATTTTGGCCAAACCCATATTACATTAATTCATTCAAAATAAGTAGATGAGAGTTCTCAGAGACAACTAATAATTTTACTATTGGTTTTTGCTCTTCAAGAAGCATATCCTGTTGTTGGATACATTAGACCAAATTAGCACAGTTTTTCTTTTCTTAAAATATTTCATCAACCTTGTTTGTCAACCAAAGTCTTACAATTGACATTTCACTGTTCTGTTTATTAGCTCAAGCCTGTTAAAAGTTTCAGGAACATTTCTGAGAGATCTGGAGATCTCTTATAGCACATAGGAATGAAAAATGCAGAACAGTAATTACCTGTGGAACAGACCCTATACAGTATTAACCTGATTGTAGCTAAATTGCAAATTATCTGCTACAAAGGCAGGTCTGAAGAACACAGTTTTTAGCAGACAGAAAACACATGGTTTACTTAAATATGACAATTGCCATTCATTGATTCACTATGTGACTGATCTGATATCTAGTTAAAGAAGTCTGGATTTCAAGAATAAGGAAAGTGAATAATTACATTATTAAAATCTAAGGATGTTTAAAACACTGAAATTCTACTTTATAATGTCACATTTAGTATCCAAAACTTATCTTTACAGCTTCTCATGTAAAATGATCTAAAGGCATTTCAATTTTAGAGTGAAATGAGATGTCATCTATAGATCCTTCGTATCAGCAAGAATCAATGAAGTGGCAATTTGCAGTAATAGGCAAAACCTAAATACGGCACACCTGGGAAAGAAGCAGTTCTGAGGACTAGCGTAGACTCATCCCAACTGTCTTTATTCCAACAAAGGCTGCATTAAGCCAAGCTCTCTTACTCCGTTAAAGTTTTAGCGTGCAATAAAATTAATGTTCCTCTACATATTGATTTTTCACTTCATAAAAATGTAACACTCTGCAAAAGAAAATTTCATCTCATTGCAAGATTTTGTATTTGTTTCTTTCTTTGGCCTAATTTCAACTTGCAACCGAAGTGCCACACACCCAAGGCTGTCCCAATGTCACTGATCCCTCTGCAAAGATAATGTAATACCTTGCAACTGCCATCTCACTGTCACAAGCAAAACCCAACAGCAAAACTCCCACTTTTAGCGACACAAAGTCAGTCCAAATGCACATTTAACAACATACAATGGATAGCTTCACTGACCTACAGTAAAACATCTTTAAATCAAGGGTTCCCCACTCCAGTTTAACAGCAATGTTTTTCAATTACCTATTGGAAAGGAAAAAATCGTAAGTCACGCAGACAGAAGAGCTAGTTCTCGTCTTGAACAGTACTGAATTATTGTATCTGTTTTGAAGCATTTTGGAATGTAAAACACGGTAAGAAGGTAAAAATAGGATATTAAGTCTGGAGTATCAGCAAAGACATCACATAACTACAATAAATTCAGAAATGCTGCCTTGAGACGAAAGACATCCCATAATTAAACATAAGTATTGAGATCATTCTTAGAAAAATTTCTTAAGTAGAGGGTACATCCAGGAACAAAGTAAGACCTAGTGACATCTACCCCTATTGTAAGAAACATAGAGAGTTATCGATCTCACTTTGGTATTTTCAGATACAAGCTGCTATGTAATGCAATTCATTATAAAAATGTTTAAAAAATATTTAATTGGTTTTCATTTTATCACATTTGCCCAAAACTATTTGTGATAAAAATTATTTCCTCTCTCTCTTAATCTTTTATATAATTATTGTTTATGGTATATAAACATTCTGTCAAGAAATCCATAAAGTAATTTCTCTTACTTTCTTTGCGAAACTCCACTTTTTGAGCATTTGCTTGGCTTCTACTGAGTTTCTGTGGCCGTTTTTGTCCATTTAAACCCTATTGGAAGGTGAACCTTAGAACTTAGAACTTGTTTAGATTTTGTAATTTTCTTCCTCTGTGTAACTTTTTATGACAAATCATTTAGCATTGATTTTGACAAAAGCTAGACCAGTAGTAATATAATTAGGAATGGTTAAAATTATAGGCATCTTAGAACAGATTTGCAGAACAAACTGGAAGAAAATATTATTTCTGTGTTACAGACTAAAAATTTAAAGGTACAAATTAATTAAAACATGAACAATACCTGGCACATCACACAGTGTGTATAAGGAACTTTGACCACTGCTCTAAGTCTGCTGAGCATGGTTGTAATAATGCAGGTTGTCACTGAGTTCTTATTCCCACTGGCTCAGCCTCTGTTACTACCACTGCTAGAAATATGAAATAAAATAGTATGACAAGATCTTTGAAAAAGTAGACAAAGCTATTCACTGGTTCCATAAAACAAAGTATGTTTCTCAGCGGCACATCAGTATTTATCAGTGTTATCAACCTTAAGAATTTTGTTCAGTTACCAGAGAACAAAATTTATTGGTTTATGGTCATAATAACGTGGCACTGTGTTTTGCAATTCAATTACTTAGTACCATCTGAACAGAAATCTTTCCTTCTTTGTTTAGTATAAAATTATTTTGTCAGAAGCTTCTTCTCATCAGTCTCTTGTCTAATTGCTTTTGTCTTTAGCAACCACAGCATTAAGTTTTTTAATTGTATGTTTGAGTAGGACCTAAATCACTGCAACAGACATGGACAGAATAACCATCATTTGCTTCCATGGTAAAGAAGAACTGACTCTGGCTAAACATTGTCATCTGTAGAATTTACATAAACACATTAATTAGCCGTCCTTTGTTTCTTTTCAAAACCATATTAAAATACCAGACACAGCTGTCTCTACAGAAGATTAAATTCATGTCCTTTCTAATTCATGATGTCACCCCAGTCACAAGCAATTGCCAGTAGTTTTACTATCAAAGGAACGACAACCAATGAAAACAGCACTATAAAATTTTACATGTGGAAGTTGTGCAGACATTCTACAAAAAAATTTAGTATTCATTTGAGACCTCTTTCCCATAGCAATGGGCAAAGATATATAGGCCAGCATTCTTGAAGCTAAATCAAACTTCACTTCCAATAAAATAAGCAGTTATTATGACACAAGCTGAAAGCTTTCTCTTCTATTAGAATATTGTTTTCTCACATACTGTGCTGGTTTTGCCTGGGAGAGAGTTAACTTTCTCCACAGTAGTTGGCAATGTATCATATTCAAAGCATCACATGAATTTATGGAATAAAGTAAATGGGTTAATGTGATGGCCAAAAAGGTCTTTCAGAGACTGAAAATGAAAAATTCTCAATCTGAACAGCAATAGTGTTAACTTCTAGTGTTAACTAGGAGAGGAAAAATTAGTAAAATTATAAGATCTTATACTAGAAAATAATGACAAAATTGAATTATTTTATTGCTACAGCCACAGTCAATAAGCTTATATCTACAGTGTTTCAACAGACGAGGACAAAAGGAAAAGGATAAAGACCATGTAGAAAGCCCATTATCAAGAGACTAAATCCACTTGTTCTAATAGAGCCCATATCTATTACTGTATTGAAATCAACATAATCACCTTTATTCCTTACTTAATATTAATGAGAATATTACAGTTAGAATTAAATGCCATTTACACATCATACAACATTCTTGACAACAGATAGAAGATTTAAAAGGTAAGAAAACCATTATGAACACTCACTTTCTCACCTATTTCAGAATAATACTTTTAAAGAGTAAAAAGCAAGAGAATGTTCACAAGCAAGAAAGAGGATTAAAACAAAATGTTCTCTAAAAACTATTAATTAATCTGCTTTTGTGGCATAACATAGTTTTAGCTTTACCATCTAATGAACCAAAATCTCTTTAACAATCAATAGTGACAGGAGCAGTACCGACAACACTTACAAACAAAGGATGAATATTACACAAGTATTATTCAGGTTAAATTTTTCCCAAGACCAGGCCTCAAGTCTCTGTCCACAGAGAGTTATATTTTCACTTCTTTGCTTATAAATAAACCTTAAAATGCATACAAAGGGTTTATTATACTACACACAAATGTTATAATCAGTAAAATTTTTCTTCCTCACAATGGAATTGAGAGTTAAGACCTCAGTCTGGAATGGACCCCCCTCTCTGTCTAACCTCTAGAGACTCAATATTGGCCAGCATTGATGTTTAATTAAACAATTAGCTCAAAGGTTTTGAATACTTAACATAAACTAATGCTTATCATAAACAAACCTCAATGTGCTGCCAAAATGTATTTTGAATACAGAAGGTCAGCTTTAACAAAATATTAATTTTACATATTTAAACGATTAATTAGCAAAAAAATTTAAACAGCCTTGTTCATCCATCTCCATTATACCTACACACTTATATCTTAAATTATTATTTACATGACTATTACTCTGTAACCACTGAGGTCCAGAATAAAGACTGGAGATCCTGAACTAAGTAAAGAAAGGATGCAAAGTTATGAGATAAAGGAGCTGCTTTGCAAAAGACTCCTAAATGCATCTAGATTAGTAGCAGTAACTGCATTAAGCAAATCCATCAGCTGCAGAGAAGGCAGATGAGTGTAAGTAAGAGTAGATTATTGCTCATGACAGGAAATGTTAGCAATCTGCTCTAACTGGCCATGCTTCAGCAAAGCATTTAAGCATGGTGCTAAAGGGCTCTCTTGGCTAGGAATACCTTCTTGAATTAAGCCTATGGCCTTGTGGAGTTAGAGCCAGATAAAAATATGCATTATTCCTATTTTGTGTACAAAACTGTTCAAATGCAGAGTGCTCAGAGAACTGATGCATTCAACTTCCCTACTATTTAATAGAAAGAAGAAGAGGATGCACTTAGCAACTACAGAAATTCACAATTTTCATATGCATTGACAGTCATATCTGAAGCTGACTATAAACATACCTGATACAGACTTCTTTGCAAAGCTGGAGTGACAAAGATGCAATGAGGCTTATTGGAATGACTGGATATTTACAAAAATGAATGTAAGAAGCATATTTTTCTTATAAATAAAACCTTAGAGTATGTATGGTATGGTCAAAACTTTGAAAGGCAGAAAAGCATGTGAAGCATCTTTACTTTTTCAAGGAAACTTTTAGACGAATTTATGTATTTCATATATATATTCTTTAAGCTGGTAAATTCTCTGAAAGCAAAAGTCCACATACCTATGGGAGGAAGCCATTTAGTGAACACTATTATGTGATCTTTAACAGAAAAATGCCAACATCTCTATCACCAATGCTAAAAAATATAGAAAAATATCTATACGAAATACTTATTTTTGTGTATAGAGGTGTAATCAAATAAAAAAACCAGATATCCAAAGGAACATGCACTTACATCTATTTTTAGTGTAATCTATTACTTAGTGTTATTAATTATTAATAGAAAACTGATATATTATCAGTTGTATAGATGTTATGAACTACTGAACAAATTGAATCTTTTTATCTGTTTACAGCACTTAAAGAAGACTACAGTTCTCATTATAGATATCCTCATATAGCCTGACTTCTTGTTCTTTGAAGGCTTCAGGGAGGAATTACTGCAACACATGACTTTCAATCAGAAAATATGCCCTTTGTATCTTAGGAAATAAACCTCAGCCTCACTAAATATAATAATTAGTAGATTATATCCAATTGCTTCTCTTCATGAAAGAGGTGTGTTCCTAGTTCCTCCCACTTTACCTCTACCCCCTAACATTTCTAGTATTGGGTGGTGGGACATTAAAAATTTTTAATTTAGAAAGAAAGAACTTTTTGATTTCTGTCGAATTACCAGCTTTTAGAATCATGTATTTATATATTCCATGTGACAAAAAGATCAAGCTGTTTCACAGTACTAAGACAAAGAACCAACCCAGCACATTTACTGATTAATCTAGGATCTTCCTCCCAGATGGTTATTGTCCCTCATTTCTACAAAATAAGACATCATTGCCAGCACATACACATTTGTTTTTCTGCTGACATTGTTCTACAGCATAAACAGACATTCTCGCTCTGCTTTTCTCTTCGAGGAGAATAAAAAGACAGTACCATTTCTTTATTCTACAAGGATAAATAATAATTCTTAATAATACCTGTGCAAGACAGAATCTTTATTTCCTCAACTTTAGCTACCCTTCTTGCACTTCTTCCTTTTAGAATTCATGTTATGATCATAAGTGACCAAAACTACAAACAGAATTTCAGATAAAATCCCACCAGTACCATGTACATTGCCTTTAATATTTTCTACTTCTAAAAATGCTGTAATACATCCTGATATGTCTTTACACTTTACTTTTTTCATTGCCATGTCACATTTATGGCTTTAGTCACCCTGAGACTAATAAAGCCAGATCTCTCTCTTCCTCTGACACTTTCAATTATAACTCCCAGCTTATAACAGAAAAATCATATTAGTTCCTAATTAGACTTTGTACTACACACTTTTGTTTCACTCACCCTTGCTTCTCTGACTTTTCTCTCTGACTTTCACATCTTTTTCTAGCAGCCAGTTTTCCAGCCTTTATTTTTTTTACTCAGAGAAATATTTCCTATTGCCTCCAAATTAGGCCACAGTTCAAAATAAATTTCTTCCAGCAATAGCACTGATCTGAATTAAACTAATCCAAGAGTGCGAAAAAGTCAGCATCAGAGTGAACACAAGCCCAGAAGGGAGGATGTGCTCCTTTCAACCGATGTAATCCACAGACACATCGTCCTGCTCTGGAGGCATTCTCCGGTAGTTCTTCACTATCCTCAGCCTGTCTAACAGCTGATTGCCATAATCTTTTCTTTGCTATTAGCCTTTATCTTTTCCTGGCTGCAGCACTCGTTCGATCCATCACTCATTGCACTGCTTCAGGATGCTAAGAACGTAGATCATCATTCACCTGTTGCCACTATCCTGACAGGGCTGAGCAAAGGGTCAGAGGAGAAGAGCCCATGGAGGGGGTGGGAAATGCAGCTGCTGATGGCAGAAGGTTGGAAAAACTGCAACCAGCAAGCTGATCTGCAAAGGTTGTTTTACAGCCCAGTACCAGACTGGTAAGAGCTTGCTCCTCTCAAAGGACCAGATCTTTTTCATCTTTTTCCTTTCTTTGTTAATACTGCTCCGCTCCCCTGCACCCAGCCCTGCACTCCTGCTCTGAGCATTGCTCAGTCCCTTTGTGAACTGCTTGCACCCACCTCAGAGCCAAAAACTGCCTGAGACACTGCGAGTGACTGCATGCACGGACAGGAACTGTGCATGCTGTCCAACAGGAACACTCAGCAAGGAGGAGAGAGCCATGGCGGCAGATCCATGCAGCTCTTTTCTTTCCCATCTCTTCTCCTTTCAGCTGTTTTACCAATAGATTGTAATACAAACCAAGAATAAGTAGTATTAATAACGAGCAACTAAGCAATTAATTTGAGTTGCTTGCTATAAATCAAGTCACTGCTACTCAGTGTTAAAAACAATATGCCAATTTAAATGTTCAAAAGGTATTTAGAAGTTGGGAAGATTTAAATCATTCACTCAGCCAGATTCCACAATGTGAGCTTATGGTAATTTTGATTGCCCAGTGGGTCAGTTAGGAAAGTTCAGGGAAAAATATGCCTTTGCTTCAGAAGAAGCCCAAAAGAGAAGAAATATACTGGGACACCACTCTGCAGCACTGAAATAGACATTCACCATCTTGTCATATTAGGCATACTTGCTGATCTAGAAATACACCATTCAATAAAGTGTCTTCTCCAAATATTTATGAGTTAATTACTTACTTGTATAAAGACAAACTTCTGCTTTAAAAAATCAAGAGAGTTTAATGAGGACAGAAGGCAGTAGAGTGAGACTTGTGAAACGATCTACTCCAAGGTAGCAGCTGAGAAAAAGTCCCACAGTTATTACATGACTTGAGAATGGAAAACAGGTTCTGATGCAATTAACCTTTTGGCAATACAGAAAAGTTATTAAAAAGACTAAGTGGTGTTTTCTTGAAGGCCAGAATCTGTACACTTTGCAAACCCCACTCAAAATCAGCACTACTTCAAAACTGATAAATACAGTAGGAGCAGTTACAATTAACTTCTGTTTTCAAAAGACGTGTTAGAAGTACCAGAACGTATTCTTAGTCTGGATGTCAATTTTCTTTGTTTGGAGTAAACGAAAAAAAACCAGACAATACTAATACAGGAAACATACAACAGATGAAACAGCAATAAGGGGTAAGGTAAAGGAGAGAACTTCTAAGTGTAACCAACTTAGTTTAGTCAACCTGGCAGATAAATTTGTTGTGCTCTTAGTCAAGTCTTCTGTTACAAGCAAAGCAAAGTTGTGAATCTATGAAATGGATTCCAGGATTAAGACATAACAAATTTACCTGCTCCTGAGTCATCTTACATCCTTATGAAAAGACATATTTTTATTTCTGTTTTAATGGCATGCACCCTACTATTGCTGTTGCAGGTAATTGTACAAATAGCAATAAAGGGCAGTTTTACCAATCAAAATGTTGCTGTCGTTCCATTGCAATTTAAAATATTTTCAGAGGTTTTGCTAATTTAACACTCTAGTTAAGTACCAGGATCATCTCATCTGCAGATACACTTATGGTATCTAAACCAAAATTCACTAAAAATGCATATGCACACACACACATATGGATGCACACATTAAAAAAAAAAAAAAGCAGGACAGAAACAGCATTACAGCAAATTCTATCCATGATTATATACAGAAAATTAAATGTTAATGAGCTGCAGTTCTCAAAAATAATTTATTTCTTCTATTCCTCTTCCTAAAATACCTTTGTACAAATATTTCTTAAACTTAAAGGTGAAATTCTGATTACACTGAAATCAGTAATTCACAAACTGTCTTCAACAAAACCAACAGTTTGCCTGGGTTTTCACTTATATATGTCCCTCAGTTTTATAGGTACCTCATGATTTTTATTTTTTTTTTAGCTTATGGGTAATTTGGTTTCCAAGCATATAAATAGTTTAAAATAGGCCTTGGAAAAGTGACCACAGCATATGCAGTAATTGCTACCATGAAAGCCACCATTTCAGATTTTTCATGGCTTCAAGAAAACCAGTAGTAAATTTCTCTTTCTAAAACTTTAGTTCTGGACCCAATCATGTAAAACATTTTATTAGAACATCTATCTTGTTCCCTGCAAGTATGTTTGGGAATGATTTGTTAATGGAAGTGAGAATGATTCTATGATTCCTTGAGATGCTATCAATAAATAACTGCAAATGAACTGCCAAATAAGCCCCATGATGCTGATGCTAAATATTTCATTTCTTCAAGCCCTTTAGAGAGCCAGTGCATTACTCCACTGAACTACAGAAATTCGGAATTACAAGCTATTAAAGGTGAGGTATGTGTTTACAGAGCCTACTGAATGCTTTCAAAAATAAAGCCTTATAGCCTTTCATTGTTTAAAAGCAGTTTCCCTCACTCTTTAAACCCTTCTAAAAGTCTATGAAAATTTTAATAGTCACAGAATTTACACACAGGTAAAATAATAGAAGTATGGTTCTTAGAAAAAAAATATTTTCCATGTATTATGGAGCTCTCTAATACTACAGCTCTTCTGAAAGGGTTGATTAATCATACTATTTAAAGGCTGTGACACATTTATGCCCAAACTAATACAGGCAAAGCTAGTAATTCACAGTTACAAACCTGTGCAAGAGACAGCTTAACGTGTTGTGACATTTGGTTTTAAATACCGGACCTTTTTGGACCCTGTTTCTGGTATTGAACCCAGTTAATTGGCATATCTTAACTCTCCAGTGATTTGTGTGTTATGAAAAAAAATAAGCCTAATTTGTTGGTTTTTGATTCACTTTAAAAGGCCCTTGCCACTTCAGTTGACACTGAAAAACCATAAAAACAAAAGAATAGGGATATTAATTCATATTGTACTTCTCCTTAGTCAAGATCATAAAATTTAGACTCACTTTTTTAAAAAAGCAAGCTGCAGAACATTTATTTAAAGCACGGAAATAGATGCCAATCATAACTATACTGAAGATGTCAGACTGATTTATAATAAATATTTAAATGGGTTTTAGTAAATTCTGAACATAGATCTTCAAGCTCTATAGGACCAAAATTTAATCAAGGCAGAGCATTATAGACTTCTCTAGAGAGACAATGGATATTTGGTGTCATCAGCACTGTAGAACCCTTAGAGTGCAGTTGTGCTTATCACGGGCAAAGTAAAAGTCATACTGGCATATGCCAAGTAAAAGTTCCCCTCAACAGTTCATCCAAGCCAGAATACTGACCCTTCAATTTATTTGCCTTACAAGCTTCCAAACCATTTACCCATGAAATATGTATACCTTGCTTCATCTCTTTTCCACCAAAAAGAGGAAAAATGAACTGCACCCATGACTATAACTTTCCATGATGAGAAATGAGGTTGCAGCAGCTGACTCCAGAGGCGTTGCAGTGAGGGGCAGCTGTTGCTCAGGCAGCATTTATCCATTAATGTTTCTCCTGCCTGCATATTCTGTATCAGAAACAAGGGAAATCCACAGCAGCAGAGACTATTAACCAGGTCTTAGGCTAACAGCAGTGCCCTAGGGTCAGACTGGCCATATGTTGAGTCCTGTGAAAGCAGACCAACTCAGAGAGGTCTTTAAGCCGAGATTAGAGGAATATTTCTACTACAGCCAAAGGAAGGAACAGATTACACACAGACCTCCCTCTGACATCCTTGAAAGTATGTGATGCACAACAAACCTTGAAAGAAGAAACACAAAGGACTGAAATCTCAAGCTAGCAAAGAAAAAGGCCCAAGCAGTCAGTGGGGAAGACTTCAGCGAAAAGGAAGGTGAACTTATTTTTGCAAAAATTAGGGGCAGGGTGGGAGAAAACAATTGCATGTTCTTGCACAATCACAAAGAAAAAGACTGGGCATAGGCAAGATGAATCGGTGGAAAGTGGGATTCGAAGCCTAAGGTAATTTATAATTAGCTCAGCTAGGAATATTCAATTAAAGGCTTTGAAATGCAGTGTAGGCAGCAATCAAGTTTGGCTTCTCTCCAAAAGTAGTTGCACTCATACCCAGAACCAGGACAGTCTCAGGAGAGGTTAGTGGAATTAATGGAATTACTAGAATCTCCTCTCCTGGTCAAAAGTTAGTGCTCCTGCCTGATGTACCAAATTATTCACCATTTATGTTACTCCTGAGGCACATTTTTAAATAGCAATATTGAGTCTCCTTTATGTTTAGTTCAATATTCTCCATGTGACATAACAGCAGCCATGACAAAAATATGTGTCCTGAGAGTACAGTTAGGAAAATATGAGAATATATCAGCAGTTTGATTTCTCCCTCTTCGACCCATGCATTTTAACTTCTTAGGTTTCCAGTTTGAATGTTATTACTATTTCATTAGGGCCATAACTATCTGTGTTCTGGTTCCTGAAAGCCTATTTGGCATAACATTCGAATTAGCAGTAATGAGAGGAATACGCTCTTCCATCATCAAGTTTGTTACCTTGATGAATATCTCTCTGTAGGAAACTATGAAATGAGTTAATGTACCTGCCTATTAAAGCCACTTCAAGAGATGGCTGAACATATCGATGGCCTATTAGCTAGAGAAAAATTCAACCTAAGGCCCAAGGAAGAAATACAGATGTATCTAAAAAGTGGATTTATTGCTGCTATTTCTTACAACTACTCAAAGAAAAAGTAGATGTCAGCAAAATTTGAAATTAGGAGTGCTAAAAGATCACACTAAAAAAAGTTAGGCAATTTTGGGGCTTTAAGATTTTGCATACAAAATAGTGAGGCTTATATACATTTTTTTGTGCATTTAAGGCTTTTTGCTACTTCCTTGTAGCTGAACTTAGATTACCTGTCACAGTAACAAAAACAAAAAAGAAAAACTCCAAACAGAAGAAACTAAAAACAGTACCTGACCAATTGAGTGAGGTTTCTACTTAGTGATCAAAGTGTCAATTTAGAACAAAATTTTGGGTAAAATCTAAGGCCTGACAATTTGTTTTAGAGAATATTAGCAAAGGGATTACTGTTTCCAGAACTATCTAGAAAAGTGGAACTCAGACTTAAACATGGATATTAGTTTCCTTTCTTCTTTCTGTAGTGCCACTCAACTATTTGCACGCAGAGATAGATAAATCACTATTTTATAATGGCAAGCAAAAGTAAATTACTAAACTTATACTTGCTTTATTTACACTTATCTGGGTAAGTATTGAGAAAAACTGTTTTAACATTGGAAAATGAATATTCCCACCAGTTAGGGAGTTAGAAATTCCCATAGTCACAAATATTCAAAATTATCAAAGATAGTTTAATAGATTTTAGAACATACAGATGAGGACTGCATTTATACAGAAATCTGATAAGTGGGCTTTATCTTTGATAAGCAAAAAAGGACTGGAAAGATCTTCCTAAAATGTTCAGTTTAGCTTCTTCTGCAGGCATGAAGTCAGCTCTTTGTAAACACATCTCATTTATAAATATACCAATCAGTATTTTTAAAGGTTTGCGGTGTTTTTTGCTAGTGATTGATTTGATCTGGTTTGCGGTTGGTTTGGATTGCTCTTGGTTTTGATTTTCTACCCAAACTATTTCCACTGGAAATTTATCCCAGGATGTGATGACTCAAAGAAACAAACAAACAAGCCCCCCTCTAAAAAAAAAGCAAAAACCCCAAACAAACAAACAAGAAAAATCCAGACTCAAATTTAATCATAATCACACACAAATTTTGTTCTTCTGCTACCTTTAACTCATAGTGTACCAGCAGGATGTATTTATCTTATTGTCTCCCCAATTCTCCTACACTACACAAGACAAAGTTTTATAAAGCCCTCTGTAATGTGGGCTCTGCTGTCATCTGAATGGTGTTTAATTGCATGTGTTCCAATCTGACTTCAGATGTTTTTCCAGAACAAAAAATCGTAATTGAATTAACTATTCTAAGTGAAGTGTCCAGTTCCTTACTGTTCCTGGAACAACTTAGAACAGCAGTCCTGGTGCGTTCTACGACATATTTGCTTTTTTTAGCAGTTGTGTCACACTGTGAGCTCTTACCTCTTGATCAACCAGAGCTATGTTTTCCTCCTCAGTTATTTCTAATAAGCCCACAGTTTAAAGCAGAATTACATTTTATTGGCTCCAAATGACCTCCCATCGTCAACTACTTAGAGTGTAATCCCATTTCTATTATCAAAGTTCAAACACCTTTTCTGAATGATATTCCTATGTTCCTCTGAGCTGCTTATTGTGGCAAAACCACTCTCCTTCTCCTATCCAACCTGTCCTTTGCCTCCTTGTCACAGTGGTGTCATCAAAAGATTTACTTGGCACTAAACAATTATATATATTATCTACTGCATTTTATATTATATTTTTACCCAATTGCCAAATATTTAAAATACTACAAAATGTTAGTTCCTGTTCTCTGGTAACTAGAATTGCAAATTAAATAATTAACTCGGAATTATTTCTCAGTATCAAATGGTCCTCATCCTTATCAGGTAAACTGATAGTCTTGTAACAAAACAGATGTTAGCTTTCTCTGAAAGTACATATCCCTGTTATTTTATTTAAAAAATATTGATTCCATCTCTTTTATGGTAATACTTTTATGATGGGAGTTAGAGGCTGAATGTACTCTCTTGGAAACATACCAGTTACACCATAAAGGAAATGGTCAGTATCACCAAACACTGAAGATCTTATTTCTTGCCGCAAACATAAACTAAAGGATAATGAATAGCAATGCTTTTAGTGTTCCTTGAGACATGGCATGAATTCTTCAAATAAGACAGTAGAAAGCAAACATAATAACTACAGCACTGAAACAACACAAATGTTCTGAAATTTTAAAAACTGGTATTTCTTAGCTGAGACAAACGAGTTCTGGTATCTCTATGCAATCTAATTTATTTTGATTCACCCAAAAGTATTCAACTAAGTCAAGACAAGGACATGTCAGCTTTACCACAGCTGTCATTTTCCCATGCATTTAACAGTCAAGAAGTTATAGAAAAAAGTCTATAGAGGGTCATTAATTGTGCAGACACACACATAAATCCCTCTGAGATGTATTCACTTTAAAAGTAAACTCTTGTTACCCAAAATGGCTCATGAACTATGCAACATATATTATGTATAATTATTCATCAGACATATCAGATATCAATGGCTGATGACTCAAGTCTCTTCATTTCAAAATAAACTGGTATTACCACATACAAAACATAGGGAAAATTAATTTTCTATACACTGGTTGTGTTGTCAGATGACCCTACAGAGCCAAGGGCTTTGTAGGCCTTAAAAATGATAACTTCCATCTTTGTCTTCAGTCTTCTGTCCTGTTTGGCAGAAAAATTAATCGATAAACTAATTCATATGTTAGAACATGCTGAATAAGAACATTTATTGGCCAGAAAGTTCATTTCCCTACAGATCTCTAGGAATCTTTTGGATTTCTACATTTCTCTGACACTTTGAGCTTATTTGAGAACAATTCTCATCTTTGAAGATACTTTGAATTCAGTTTCAATTTGTTTAAATACTTATGCTTTGAAATACATATCCCACCACACCAGTTTCATCCGGCTGTACTAAGGCAACCTTTTGTTTCTGAGCATATCAGCTGAGCACACATAATTGGTAATAGGGGAGCTATTAATTCAATTGTTTGTTAATACAAGTGTTTGGTCAGCACAGAATATGTCTGCTATTCATGTGGGGAAAACGTGCTGACCCAAATGTAATGTATGTATAGGTATGTTCGGGTGTGTATTTGCAGTCAAGTCTTAAACTTCATCAAGAATTTTGCCAAAACAGACTCAATTTCCAAGCAAAGGTTTGATCAACTGTTGAATACAGTCATCCTTGCAGCCTTTAGTCATAACCATTGGGTAGGGATTTCTTTCTATTTCAATTTAATACCCAGTTTTGTTTCAGGAAATGAAAATCAACTCACATTTGTTGTTAACTTAATTGTATACCCGATTTCTCAAGTGTCCTTACATTAGAAACATGTAAAGTACAGACATAACAACATCTGCTTTCCCTGCTTTGCTTATTAATATTTTCATACCATTTTTTGTAGGAACAAAATAATCAAAACGCATACATATATATACAAACATATATAGATCCATATCTATATCTCGCAAATATATCTCAAACATATATAGATATGTATACTTTCATAAGCATGTAATCCAGTACTCTCTATTCCTTAAAGATGGAGCAGTTTTATGCCTCCTTTGTTTCCTCTGCCTCTTTCTCAGTACTATAATGCAGTCCTGAGTGTCTGAGCACCAGACTTCAAATGAGAGATCTATTCAAAACATGCGCAGACAAAATAAGTGGTTTCCTTAGTAATGGGAACTATGTGAAAGCCTCTGAAACAGCTTCTCCTCCACTAAGTCATGATGTACATGACTTCTACCCCCAACTTATTGATTTAAAGACAGCTTTACATTTAAACAAAAATAGCAAATGTGCACAGTTTTTGGCAGTGAAATTAGAGATAAGAGGGAAAACATTTACTGCATTCCTAGTTACACTGTTTGGGTTTTAATCAGTAAGGATGTTGTATGTTCCAGTGACCTTTTAATTAATTTTCTAGATCTGCAAGTTGAAGAAAATGAAATTGTGTAACTAAACTTGTAAGTACTTCACTTTGGTACCCATTACAATCCAACAGTTTCGTGTACTTGATTTAAACTATCATTAGGTAACCATATTCTGAACACATACTGCACTTATCCTTGCCATTTCTTGTCACCACCAAGATAAATTCATGCCATTGATGGTATGGGAAAATGATACTTCTCTCAGTCTTAGAGTATAAGTAACTAAAACCAAAATGACATTCTAGCTCTAATACTTAGTTAAGTGACTCTAAAGTTTTCTAAATCACCAATACAGCTCTTGTGCAAATAGTTATGAAAAGCAGATAATTTAGAATTGCTCTTCTTGTCCACCCATTTTAAGATTAAAACACAATAACATGCAAAAAGAATAGTTTGTTTAGTTTCATTGAAAAAGTTAAGAAATTCAAGTCTGGAGTTCTGCCCTTGAGATTATTGCCACAAATGTAACATTATCAGGGAAGGTGGCTAAATTAAAAAAAAAAAAAGGTAGAAGGAGGTTCCCTCTTGCTGATCATGTACTATTTGCCACACCACACAGCATCAACAGAAAAAGGATAAACCTATTTTGTATAAAAAATCAGTTAATGTTCCACAGAAAGGAAAATAGATACGAGCAAAGAAATGGAAAAAATCCTCTCTATAAGGACGGAAAGTTCAAGGCCTATCACCACTCATAAGAATTACAACAAATCACCATCAGGATGGAAATTCTAGGCTTTGTATTCAAATCATTACTGCCATTGTTTTCTTTATCAACCTTAAACACAGATTAGCTCCAACAGCCATGACACTAACTGATATATGCCATGCACATTCTGGGTCCCAAAACCAAGCAAATCCTTAAGAAATCAACAAGAACATCTCAGTCTTAAAGATCTACCATTGAGAAGATCCCAGTAAGTTACACCCAGTTACTGAAGGCTACAAAACCTGAGATGTCACCACAAGTGACATAAACTTACTGAGATGAAATCAATTTTTAAATTAAATATATACACTGAGCTTGAAAACTGCTTTACGGATATTTCATCTACCTAATCCAGTTGCATATTCCCTAGCTGCTTTTCACTACTCTGTCTTCATTAGGAGTCCCATGTGGCATAGCAAGGTTGTAGTTGCTACGTGTGACTCACTTCCAGCCTTCAGCAGATGCTGGTATGACAGGGATTCTTGCCTATTAAAATAGAGTCAAGGATGAAAATTAGAAGCACTCAGATATCACCCTGTGTTGGACCCAGTAGGGATAAAACCTGTTAAGATTTTTCAGACCTCAAGCCACTCCTGGAGAAGGCTGACTCTAGCTCTGGGACCTATAATGAGGAAAGAGACTATAGCTCTTGCCTGGGATGTCGAACTTCTTGTTTCATAGAACACAGTTGCTCCATGAATAGGCAAATTTTCCAGAATATGAAAAATCCTCTTGATCACCAAGATCAGCTCATCACCATTGCTTTCATTCAACTCCATCACACATGATTGAATTTGCCTGTACCATAAGGCTCTTTACTAAGCAGTTTAAGATTCTGCCAAGTCATATAGCACCTACTACCTACATAACTTTTAATGAAGTAACTGGGGCTTTGTGCAGATGTGAAGTTTTCCTTATGTGAAATTATTTACAGATTCATGGATGAGATTTGTTTCCATCTGCTTTAGCTCTATCGTATCAACACTAACTCTTAGATCTGATAAAAGAAAGTTGGTACCAGGTTGAGTAATCTGACATAACACTTTCCGTTACAAAGCGCAACTGTGGGAATTTGAATTAATTGTTGGCAAGAAGCCTTTCATCTTCAAAAAAGACAAACAACAAGGGTTAGAAATGTTGTTTATGTTTATCATTGAAAAAGGATTCAATTTCGGACGGATACATATTACTAAAAATTATTCCTTGTCCATATGGAAGATAGCCCTTTTAGGAAAATGTCAATAGTCTGGCCATAATATCTAAAATGACAATGACAGGTTGAGGACATTGCATTGAAAATGCTGGCAGAACAAAGTTACATGAAGTGGTCACTCTCTTTTCTCTCTTCCAGGCAAATCACACAATGACAACTGGCTATAATAAAGTCAATTACTACGTTAACTGATGACACCAAAAGACAGATTACTTTGAATCTGATCAATTCTGGACCTTCACGCAGAAAGGAATACCTCCCCACACCCTGCATGGAAGACACACTTAGGGTATGCTGTGCAGAACTGGTGAGAATTAATCTGTCAAACAAACACCAGCTCATCTCTTTTTTTTACTCTACGGGCTACAAAAAGAAAGTGAGAAAAGCCTTCTCCTTGTAGTCATGGTGCCTCACAAATCAGGATAGGAGCATGTGTAGTCATAAGTGATAAAGCTATTAAAGAAGTGTTGTCTCTTTTACACATGGATATAATCTGTATGGATACACACTTTAAAAGAACTTTTTTAATTGCCAATTGCTGATATAAAGTGTGTCATCTTAGAATTTAAATCAAATGGTTGTGGGATTTTCACTTTAACTGCATAGTATTTATTACAGTTTTTAACTACACTTGCTGCATTCTAAACACAGCTGTGTTCTCAGAGCCTAAAAACACTAGAAATGGTCACAGTTAATTCCCTGAATCACAACAAGCCTACAGAGTATTAAGGCCCAAGGATGCTCTGCCTTTCTATGTAATGAAAAAGGGAGGAAAATTTTGAAATCCTCTTCCAATTTTGAGAAAAATGCAGACACAGAACCATTGTATTTTAGTAACTAAGGTTTTTATGCATTGTGTTTATCGTCCATTACAAACAAATAATTACTTAGTTTATTTCATGTGCACTCAGTAATCAGATAAAATGCACGCTAAAAAAATTGCTGGAGTTAGTCTACATTAATTTCATCGACTCTCTATCAGTGGGAAAGAATTTTTTTCTGTCCTGTAACCTATTAAGCAACATATACAATTCTGGTAAAATAGATTACTTTGTTATTTTAAAACCACCAAGCACCATAGCAAAATCAGCAGCAAAATAACTTAATGAACTTTGATAATCATGATTGTAATGGTTATAAAAGACACTTGTGTCCTGCAGATAGTTTGAAAAAAATATTCTTTAGCATTACCTATATTATAAAATTATTTCACCTTTTTCTATGAAACAGAACTTTATTATGACATAATAACATTTTAACTAATATGTAAATGTATGCCTATCAAGGAGGCACTTTAATTGCATATATAGTCTATCATAAGAACTCACTTTCTTTATGCAAGTATACTTTAGTTGATTTAATTATCTAGCCTTTTAATTACACAGTCCACACTGATCAACCAAAATGAAGCACTTCTCTAATCTTAATTTCACATGTCAAATCATTGAATATATTTTTGCATGATTCTCATGTTAATTAGAAAACCAGATTTTGAATGAACGACAGTGAGTTCATGAGGAGGTTAGGGGCAAAACCCAAGAAAGAGTTCATGTAGGGCAATGCTAGTCCCTACCTATTTATTCTTCTCCAGATCATCTGTTTCTCCCCTGGATAAGAGAAATAGCAGTACTTAGTTGTCTTCAAAAGAAGATTTTCAAATTTGCCAAAACTTTTTGAAATTTTCTTCTCTCTTACACCACCCACAACCCCACCCCTGTAGCACAGGTTAGTATCTTTTGTGGGGAGAAGTAGGAGATAGCTGAAATCAGGAAGGATTTCCATTTTTCTTGTGGGGCCTAGCATGGCAAGTCTTATTTTTCTGGCTTTGGGTTGTGGTGACTTAAAACATCGTGAGCATTATCCCATCTGATACGGGACATTATGTTACGCAGCAGGGAAGGCTCATTGGTTCACTTGGAAGTTTAAAATGGCTTGTATTTGCAGTTCATGGTGGTGAACATTACATACATCAGAGGCTCCAAGAGCCATCTCGTGGGGGCAAAGGAGAAACAAGGTTTCACCCATGAGCCCTGAGACTACAAAAAGATGACGTGACATCTTTCTGATCCTAGTTTTCCCTGTCTCAACCTCAAGCAAGAAGACCTGAAAGGTAACTAAAGATGGTTTAGCCACAACTTTTTTGTTATAACTCTTTAACTCACTTTAGAAAAAAAAATTGAATGTCCATAACAAGAGAATGGGAGAAAATGAAAGGGCCAGCTGGCTTTCCCCCCACCTAGAGAATCTCATGTATTTGCACGTATCAGTCACTTCAATGCCTTAATTTCATCTGCGACACAGTGCCACTTAGTTCTATGAGTGAAAAATGAACAGCACACATATTTTTAAAAATTTACCACTTTATTTACTGTACTCAGCTTAAATGCAGTATTCAAAAATTTGAAGCAGAAGGAAAATACTGCTTTAGTACAGACAGTGTAAGTACCAATGAGTCTAACAGGAGTGGTCTTGCAAAATTTGCCTTAACCAATTATAACAACCTGAGATTTATGCAGGCAGTTGGCATTAATTTAATTAACTTTTCATAACAATTGATTTTATGAAAAATAAAATTATCTTCTTACAGAGTAAAACCAAAAATAATGCAGTCCAAGATTTTAGACTCACAGTGAATTGAGATTAAATGCATTATTCATAAAATAGCAATCATTTTATTACAGATTTTTGGTGCTATTGGTGTTGCAAAAAGTACACTCATTTACACCATTTGCTAATCTTCAGAAATTTTTTGTACTCTCGTTAGGACCGTGAGCCTTTCTTCAAAGTAGATGAGTGTGAAATGAGAACCACATCTCACTTCAGTCCACTAGAGGGTGGCCTGCCTCGCTCAGGGCTGTGGGACTGAATTCATATAAGAGATTAAACATTTTCTTCTTTTTGACCTGTTGATAACCAATTACTTGTGCTTCTTTATTAATCATCTTCTACTATAAAGTAATTTATTTTATATAAACAGTATGCATGATAAAACACCCCTTTTCCTAACAATACCTATTTCATTTAATGTTTTGTATATCTGGGAGAACGGGTGATGATAATCGCAAATTATTTTACAATTTTTAAAACCTTCATAATTTGTATGCCCTTTGTTCATGGACACAGAATATATAGGGGAAAAAAAAATTCTTTACCAAAGAGCATGGCATAAAGGTAGAAAGAAGAAAGAAAGGGAAGGAAAAAAATCTGTGCAGCTTACTCTTTATATAATTACATGGCCATAAAACAGAGACTCAAGTAGACAGAGAGTGAAAGAAACTGACTTTTTATTTAACCAACCCTTTTCTCAATTTATTTTGAATTTTTATTTCTCAGGAAGATGTATTATTGCTCTTACTTTCTACTGATAAATACAGGCAGTAAAATGTAATATTTGACAAAATTTGGAAAAGGAGTATGTAAGATATTTTCCTGTCTTAAGCTTAAAAAACCCCACCAAAACTGGGGTTGAGGCACAACAGATTTTTCCTGAATGGTTTCAACATGCAGTATCCTCTGAACTATGGCAGCCTTTGCAGAACTTCAATGATGTCTAATAAGTTGTTCTGAGTAGAGATAACATCCCTTAAAATAAAATAAAATAAAATTAAAAAGGCGGGGTGGAAATTTGTTTCGATCTGTTCTGTACAAGCAGAAAGCATGCCCTGTAGCTCCCACAAATCAGAGAGATATCTGGGAGCGTGCTCAGGCTGGTTTTGTGTATCCGTTCCCGAAGCAGCAGCAGTGTCACGTAACAGACATCTTCCCACGGCCAACCAGGCCGGCGCAGCCGCGCGTACTACGCGGCATCTGGGCACGCCGGAGCACTGGCTCCTCTCTGGGGAGCGGAGGGGCTCAGTTGTTAATGACCGCTGAACAGGCAGCACCATGTCAGAGTGACAATGGAGCGGCTGAACGATGCACCACTAACCACCATGGAAACAAGGAGAAGTAAGAGCAGCTAGCGAGTATCTCTCTCCCCCCACCTTTCCTCTCTGCTGGATTGCGAGCCTCAGACAGCCAGGCAGCAACAGCGCTCTGGCAAACGCAAGGGATCTCAGCTGGCAGCACAGAGAGTCTCTCATGTTGTAGGATATCAATAGATACATCTTTGTATTATAGACTGTTAGACACACGCATGCACGCCGACTCACACCCGTACATACATGTATGTACATCTATTCAGACTCTGGCTCTAATACAAGTATGTCACTACCTGAAATAAGGATTCAAAATCACTGAGATGCAAGAACTCCTCCAGCTCTGAAACTACTCTTATTATTAGGTAAGTTCCTCTTTATTTTCAATTTTACCCTGACTTTTATATTAACTTGTAAACTCTTTCCCCTTTCTTCTTTTTGTAAAGTTATTTTATTAGCGTATTTTCACATTTTACTTTCTGAACAGGAATGCAAATACAATTTGCTTTTTATGCCAGAGATAATCTAAATATGCTTGCAATTGTATCAGATTTGTGTATTTGTTAGTTTGAAAGAACATCAAAGGATATAAAATTATAAAGGGAGAATGTTTCCACTGATGTTTCAGAGGCAATATCTAATTAAACAGTTGCTCTGTGTTTTGGAACCAATAAAACAGGATACAGGACAGCCTCCTTTCTTCTCTCCAGTGCTGGGATTAAGGAAAATGCTGTTTATGTCAGGACCTAAAAACCACTGATCAGTGAGGCTGAATGAGTATATCACAAACAGTTATTGAATTTCTGCCAGGCTACATCTTAAGGATTGTGGCAAATGACTTCGTTTAAAAACATCCCCTTTCCAGTCAGAAGGGACAGTGTGAATGTCTGATTACTGATGCAGCTGGAACGGACGTGTTAGGTAAAAAGGATCACATTAAGCAGAAGAGTTCTAATCTTCTTTGGTAATTAACAGGATCTCAGCAGGGTGCCTCTAAAGTATATTTACATGTAAGGAGACTGTTCAAATCCATCACTATAAAAGCTTTGCCTATCTTAGTATAGGAAGGCTCAGAACTGTTTGTCTTTGCTTTCCATGTCTTTGTTTTCACATGTCTAGCTGGAGTTTTTGCCCAGCACTGCTGTTGAGAAAAAGAACCCAACCAAGAGGGGGATGGAGGACACAACAAATGCAAGGGGCTAGAAAAATATCAGTGATTTTCTATTTAACCAATTTAGTTAACATAAAATTCCAGGCTAGCACTACAGTTGCCTAATGTGCTTGTGTTTATGCATGTGTACTGTCATTTCTTTCATGCAGTATAAGAGTACCTCAGTATTTCTTCAGATGAAAACACATTCAGTAAAGTGCATCAGCATGGATCTGTGATTCATGCATCAGTGAAAGACATAGGCAGATTTTACTTTATACCATGACAAAGACAGGTTAGCCATCTAATGCATGCTTAAAGCAAAAAAAATACAATCTGCATCTTCCCGTATGCTTTTGTTTGCTTTTTAGTGTACTTCATCTGTATTAAAACCACCTCAGTATTTAGATTATTTCTCCTACCCCTTTTTCTCCCTCCAACCTTCTCATTTCTGTACACTCTGGAGATCATAAAAAATCTATTCCTTTGCATCAATGCAATTATTTGCTTGTAATTTTAGAGTTACTGTGTTCTGAGAAACAAATACTGTGAAAAAAACCATCAACAGATAGCCACTGGCTTTAAGTCTGCCTTTCCAAAAATGTCAGGAAATGGGTAGCTTAACAATATGTATGGTAAGAAGTCAATTAATTCAGGTGACCTTTGTAAATGGTGACAATAAAGCAGCTCTGAGAATATGTCACAGAATTTGACATTCCCTCTGGAAAATGAATGAGCTTAAGAAGAGGTTTTCTTTTCAGAGTACAAAATGAAAGGTATTGAAGCATTAGCTCCTGCTATTGGCAAGCTTGCTTCCTCTATTTCAGATGGTCTATGAAACCTGTTTAAAGCAAGCTGGCTAATTTTATCATATGAAATACAATCTCTCATCTAATTAATTAAATACCTTGTTTTCATTCATATTGCATGGGCACTTTAGCTGTCAAAACAAGAATTTCCAGCTCCTGGTTTGGATTTTTACAAAATGTGCTGTAACATAAGTAGGGAAAACCTGATTCTGATCTCTTCACACTATGTGCAAAGGACTACTCAGAGGAAACTTTTTCTCCATGCCTTGGTAGCTGCCCAGCTCTTCTGAATCATTATCCTTACTCATTTTCAATGTAGAAAGTAAGTAAATATGAGGAATTTACACAAATGCATCTTGGGTTTTGCCACATATACTCTAGCGTGCTACTTTAAAATATTATATAGATATGCCAAAGAGTTTCAGGAAGATGTGGCCATTTCAATCATACCCATACAGAGAAAATATGTTACAGATGCAGCGTCTCAGTACACAGCACAGACATTCTTAACCAGCAAAGCAGGCAAAATGTATGGTGAGTGTACTTTGGTTAATACTCCCTCAAAGCTCCTGCAATAATGTTGTGGTGTCAGACACCGACTGGCTGATGTTGTTATGGTAACCCCGAAGTCCCGCCTTTCAGGGTGGCAGCTCTGAGCACGACAGCAGAGCTTGCCTGCTTGGAGTACCCTGAAGGGGGTGAGTACTTCATTCTTGCACCGGAATTAGACCAGATCTACTAAGAAACGTTGCTACCTGTAATGCAGATCAAAAATATAATGTATAATCTTTGTTAACTGATCAAGATTGAGCAGCTTATGAAAATACTGACGTCCTGCAAATCGCTTGTGATCACTTGTACCTTGAGAGGAGAGAACAAAACGAAGTGTTTGCAAGTGAGAGCAATATTGAAGCCACTTCCTTTGTCTCTTGCCCATAACCTATTATATTAGCAATTATTCTACAAGCAAACCAAAAGCTTTGCTGCTTGATGACAATTACTCTTAACTAAAGTTAGACCGGTGTTTAACACCAAAACACAAGTTTTAGAGCATTAAAACAATAGAAGATAAACAGTAGAAAGTTTTTCAAGATAGGGTCCACTACCATTGAAAGAAAAGTCACCACAGAGATAAAAATGAAACCTTTTTGAACTATAGATAGATGATTTTAGTGATTTATGGTACATCGATGTTTTAGTTAATTCATATATCATTTCTTCAGATAGTACCATTAAAAACTGAAGGAAAGCAAAACTCTTGAGAGAGACATTGTCAGAAACTATCTTAACAAACCCTTCCACATCAAATTCTACAAACTCTACTCAATAACAGGTGGCAAAAACTGACAATGAAAAACCAATTTCACATGTAGCTCTCAAGGAACTATTCTCTGAAGTTAAAAGTATGGACAGTTTCTAAAATTTTTCTGAAGACCAAAAATCAGACAGCTTCTAATTTACTTTTTTTAACAGAATAAGCCTTCTACAAGCCTACTTTGAAAGAATATTAATTCTCATTCTAACAACACAACAAGCAACTAAAATCCTTTACTTTACTGAAGGAAAATGCCAATAGAATTTGAGAAGAAATAGTAGTGACAGATGTCATTAGAAAGGTCATTAAACACATTAGTATTAAGAGAAAAATCAATACTCCTCATTACAGCTCTAATGTAACTGTAAAAAGGAATTACTGTGCCTTTTACTTATTCAGCTGACCAGTCCACAAACTGTTAAAAGCCATTATTGCACAATGGTGTAGTTCATAAAGAACTTATTTAAATAAACAGTATGACCTTCAGTGTTACACACAAAATCTATAAATGATTTCATCAATGTTTCCTCAATAAATTCATATCCTCAACTGATCTGAACTGATAAGGTTTATTAGCATAGCATATGAAACTATACTCATCTGAACCAGAGAAATATCCAATATGGATGTCAATAAGATTATTCCACATGGGGTTCTTCGTGAGTACATGAATGTGACACCTTGTGAGAAAGAGCATTTTCATGAGGGCAAAACACAAACTACTTTCACAATTTTGCTTGATCCAATTACCTTCTCCCAACATGTTTTCATATTCTTTATACATGGAACACAGTGCTGTATTATAAATCCACCACAATAGAAGCTACAGGCATGTTCTCACCCCTAGCATTCACCAAACAGCTTACTTTTCTGAAAAGCAAAAACAAATGCAGACATTAAAATGAAGAGAAAGTTACATTTTATAAACACAAATTTATATGGTGTATCCTTGAAATAATCATCCTTCATTTAGAAATATTACTTTTTCACAAAAGATTTAACTCTCTTTCAGCTTGACCACAGGCAGCAATTCTCTAATTGAAAGGAAATAAGAAATAAGATCTCTATATTCCCATTATTTCTATTCAATTGCTGTATTTCTGGAATTCATTAAAATATCTGCCCCAAATTTAATTGGAGTTTAACTCTACTGACCTCTGTATTAGAGGAGAAAAGAAATTTTGCCTCTTTTCTGCTCCCAGCTCCCATAGTCATGGTCAAACTGGGAAATGCTTTTTGACAACACGGGTACAAAAGAAATCATTTAGCTGTTCTCTTTCCTGCATAAGCATCTGTATTTAGAGGTAAACACTGCAAAGCTAAATAAAACGCTACAGGGAATATTTTTCCAAAATGTCTACTGATTATTAGTATTACCCCAAGAGTCTTTCAATAGACATTTTTTGTTATGCAAATAGCAACCAGTCTGCCAGGAAAGACTTTAAATTCTCTATAACATTTGGCATTAAAAAAGTTAAAATCTTAAGTTTAGCTGTACCAAAAATCCCTGGACACCCAGCTAGCAGTATTAAAAAAAAAAAAATTATACAGTTATATATCTAGGGATCAGACAATCTAGGGATCAGACAATCTCAGAAATGACCTAACTGAATAAATTACAGAATAACAAACCAGAATAAGCATGGTGTAATAGAACACACAGTGAAGAGCCAAGTCGTGCATTGAGACACTTCTAAAAATCACCATAGTACCCTATGCTATAGTACTCTCTTATCCCATCATCCTGGAAGAAAAAAGATGACTCCCCAAATTATCTTTAAAAAGGCAACACGATTGCCAGACATTACTGGGTCTCCTCTAGTGTGGTGTTGAGAGGTTAAAGGAACTAGGTTGGTTATCTTTGTCATCATGGTGCTAAACAAAAAGTCACCCTTACTTGAGATAGCACGAGAAATATACCCCTGATTTGGGAGGCATTTAAATAAGTGCAATTATGGAACTCATTCCCTGAATAACGATAAACACAAATGTCTCCTACTTCTGCTTTACAACAGCAGCACATCTCTGCTGAAAACAGAGATATATATGCATCACTATTTATATCATATTCAAGTGATTTATTCAGTACCTAAAGACCTAATAAAATTTTTCATCTTGACAGGAATAATTTTTATGTGAAAAAAGAAACTTTTCTCAAAGATTTTAGCAAGTGTCACGGTAGCTGTAAATAGAAAGACTAGAGAGAGACATTTGTTTCTTCACCCTAAGATCATTCCTGTTGCCAAGTTCTCTCAAGTCACTGAACTTCCTCTCCCCTCTGGAAAGCAGCTTTCTCTAGAGGTCATGTCAAGCATCAGCAATTTTTGTAGATTACACTTAACACTGAGCTAATTCACCCAAATGCAGTACAGTGCAGTGCAGTGCAGTGTTTCCACTAAAGTGCAGAATTATCTGCTGAGCTCCCCACCCCAGCTGGCTCCATGTTGCATGCCACAGGAGAAGATGAGAGACAGGAGACCCCACTCTGGCCAAGGCTCACATGGGAACTGACCCGTCCAGAAAAAACTCTTTTCTGTGTAACAACAGCTCCAAACCCACCTCCTAATACTAAACTGCTCTGTTTTATATGTCCCATACAGAAATCAGGCAGTCCTGTAAAAATTCTTCCTCCCTCTGCACTGCAAAAGGATGTTTCTGAAACAATTCAATCAATTTATGAAGTACAATATTTTCTGTTATCAACTTCTAAACAAATTTTAAAAAAGCCCTTCAGTATGAAAAATAAAATGATAGTCAAGTGGTGCTTCATTACCACTGTAGCTTGAGGGACATTATCTGCACAACTTCTATTTAATACCACTTTATAACAAAGCATAGTTACTTAGGTTATCCTCTAAGCATAATACTAAAAGATTACCCTAGATATATTCAGTGTATTACGCCATTTTGAACGTTTTTTGTTCCACAAGATGCACCATGTTAACTTCCTAAAAAACAGCTGAGACTGTACAGCCACTTTTTCATTACACTCAGAGTACCACAAATTCACTACTTCATTTTACTATGTTTGGCCAGTTACTTGCTGGTAAGCCCAAATACAAGGCTAAAACTCAACAGCACTTGGGAGAAATGGAATGATTAATGACCATTATACCAGTTTATAGAGGTATCCTTATGAAGTGAGAGAAGACAAAATGAGGCAATTGCAAATATATGACCTGTTAAGCTAGAAATGTTTGTCTGAATAGCAATTGCATCCAGCATGTATAATTCACGAAACATACTCTTCTGAATGTTGCTTCGATATAGATCAGCCAGTCATCAATATTTTGTCAGACAAACACACTTTTGGTCATTTTATTTTTATTGTGCAGTAAGAGACAAAAAGGATATTCAGCATACTATTCCAGGGTTAGACTCCAAACTCTAAGCTCCAAAAACATATAAGGAAACATACTCTGTCTTCCAAAAGTAGCAGCCAAACTGCTGACTTCTATCTTTCCTGGGCATAAAGAAGAACCAGTCAATCTGAGGAACTGCATAGAAATATTGCTACATTTCTCACTTCTACCTGAGGATAATATGCATGTCCAGACACACATTAGTGCATAGAGTCATTTTAATACAATGAGTTTATATTTGGTGGTGTTTATGTTTTTATAGCTAAACTTGCTGTGAAGAACCCATGGTTCAGAAAAAGTCCTAGTACACTTGGACCATATCTTCAGCAGTGCTCTATCTCAGTAGCAGTCAGAAGAGTCAGTGCATTTGTGTACACAATGGTACAGATGTCTCCATGTCTTTAAAGCATAATAAAGACCAAATACCAATTTTCATTCTGTAGCAGGTACATTTTCATTTTATTACAAACATTCTGTTACTGCTAACTACAAAAAAAAAGAAAAAAACCCAAAAAAGCATATTAAACCAACTTTTAGATATAAATGAAAGAAAACTTGATCACGTACAAATTGAACAAGATCTATCATTTTGCCACAGATTCTAAAACATAAATTGCCCTCTCTTATATCTCTAAAGCTCATTGTAGTATGTATTGCTAGTGATTTCTGACATATTCAAATACCTCACTAAAATCAGGCTGGATCAAAATCATTGTGGGAGCCTCAGTGAAATCATCTTTTATTCCTTCTTGATTTTTTGCTAATTGAATTTATTTCCACTTTCCCTTTATGTTGTTTTAACAAAGTTCTGTGTAAAAGTAATTATGGGAGAATTTTCAGTTAAAAACAAATAAATGAAACTATTATTATTAACATTTCCATACTAGACAGAACAATCCAGAAACATTTTGCTGTTGCTCCTTAGAATTGACATCTTTGAGCGTGATTTTTCTTCCATTTGTGGTAAATGGCCAAATTCACATTGATGTCAACAGGGATTTGTAAATGCTCTTTCTCTTTGCTTTTTGGTATTTTCATCATTTTTCTATCTAGAAATACATAATTCACCATGTTGCTTCATTTCCACTCATGCCACAAAGAAAAGACAAAAATAACTTCTTGACAACTTTTCTTCTTGCTAAGAATAATGCAAATTATTATCCGTGGTATGGTCCAGCCTCTTTATCGAAAGCACCTAGACGGAGATCCAAGATTTTCTGAAGAACAAGACTTCTTATAATAGGAAATCTACCTAGACACAAAAAAACCCCTTGAAATCACAGTCCATATGGCCTAGAAAAGTACTTTTTCAAGTACTGCAATCTGAGGCACACTGGAAACAAACCTAGTTTTCAATTTCTGGTCAAATAGAGTTTAATTAAGCAGAAATATACCAAACATTTGGCAATTATAGTGCATTCTGGTTCTCCTGTATGAGGACACAGTAATATTCAGTAACAATAATACCATATCAACACTCTTAATGAGGAGAAGCAAGCCTCTTCAATATTCAATAAGCACCTTACCTTGAAATGAAAAGAGATGGTTCTTACTGTAACTTTTTTCTCCTATTTCTGTTTCACTTGTTGGTAGTAAACATTTTTCTATGAAGGACATTGGTGCTTACACTGCCATTTTATCATGTGTGAATAAATGGAATAAGACTATATGCATATTGCTTTTAAGAGTTGCCATAACTAATCCACTTACAAAACTAAATAAATAAACAAAACCCAAATACACTTATTCTTTTGTATGTCTATTGATAAATTAATGAGGAAAGTAAAAAGTTCTGCCCAAAATGCCTATATATCAAAGATGGTTTTCTGTAACCAGCAGCAATAACATTTACTTTAATTCTCCCAAACAGTCAGAGGAGGGACCTACTGTAATATAAAAATTTATCTTTTTACACTTCAGTCATAACAGTGAATTCACAAATTTAGAACTTATTGCAAAACAGTTCATGTTTTGTGTCCTATTTTCTCCCATTCTAGTCTAGACCCACATACCTTTCTCTTGTCCATTAATGAGTTATAGGTCTTGAAAAATAAAATAAAATACTGTGATCCTCTAACACTCAGATCTTCATGTTTGCTGCATGAATCCCTTCTCTCCAGTCTATCAAAAAGATGTCCAGTGCCAAAGTTTGGCTAGTCTTAAAGAATGCTCCAATCACCAGACAGAGTCATTAAGTCTCAGTAATTCCATTCTGTTCACGATCATTACTGTCACACTGGGGAATAACATGGAAATGGGGAAAAAACTAAAAACACCAAAACCAACCAACAGCTAAAATAAATAAATAAATAAATAAATACAAAAAAAAAACCAAAACACAATACCAGAATTATTCAATTCATATATTTTGATGTCTACTATCAAGCTACTAGTCCAGAAGTCATTGATGTAGAGAGAAATAAAAATTTCCTACTAAATTAAAAAAAAAATTCTTTGCAAGAAATGGGCAAACATTAATGACTACATTAAAGGACATTAAAGATATTTTCAATGTTAATTACAGCAGTGCTAGATTCTTTGCTGCTCCATTTTAATGACAGAAGTTTTAGTATTTATTCTTATGTGTTTCCATGATTTGGCATAATTTCTAAGTTTTATACCTATTACTACCCCTGTTAACAATTACATTTAGAAGCTGTTCTAGAATGGAATGCATTATTTACATGGTTCACCAATTAAAAATGTGTGATTACATTGGCAAAGTATTGATTCAGATGGAATAGAATGCATTCTCTTGAAACTATGTATTTGTCTTAAGGGTTCCAAAAGTGGAAGTCAGAAAAAGATTTTTCAATTTATGCTTTGAGCTACTTACATAAAAGTACCTCCTCTATGAAGTTTTCATTTTAAAGTTGATAATTGCCAATGCTCCCACTGCCTTCAGAGGCTACTCAAGGCAATGCAGGTTCAGGTGCCTTTATTAGGCATTTAAATATTGTCTTCAGCAGGTATCATTTAACAAAAAACTATAACTAGAATAGACAACTAAAATTACATACCATTTCAAAGATTTAGATGGTGAAATGTTAAATCACCCATACATTGTTCAAATTATTAAGTACCAGGGTCCCTGGTCATTTCAGTTCAACCAGAGTATATATAGCCACATACTTGGAACTGGCATACTTAGAGGTCCTGACCTTCTGTTCCATACTGAAATATTCTTTTGTTTTTTTAAGGTTTGGAAAATCCATAAACTTTCTGATTTTCAAGTTTTATTCATCATTGCTGTTCTGACAGCCTCTGATGTTTACCAAAAATTCACAGAAAGAAACAAAAAAATCTCCATTTGTCTTAGGTGGATGTGGAATAAGTATTGGCAATCTTTACTTTGTTTCAAATTTGGGTTATATATCAGTTCTTCAAAAAGCATCTTGTGTTGGTATGCCATTCTGTCAATCCTAGGAATAACAAACAGACATAGAAAACATTAAAAAATGAAGACAAATTGATTAAAAGTTTAAAAAACCACACAGTATCCATGCCTGACACAAATATGGCAGGGAAACTATAACAGTTATGTTGAGATTGTAAACTATCCATCTACAACTATTCAGTGGTAAGCATATAAAAGTTGTGGCATAAATCCACTATACTGCTATTTAATCTCTCATGTAGAGGTTAGCCAAACTTTCAAAAAGGGTGAGCAAATTCTGTGGAAGTCATCTACTCCATCATTAATTGCAATGTAGATATTTTAATTGAAACAATAAAGAGTAATCAATACTCAGGGCAGAGGGAAATGTTCAATTCCATAAAAAGTAAATTTGCATTAGCATTGCTCAAAAATAAATTTTGTTTGACACGTCAAAGTACAATATTGAATCTACCATGATCTGTGTGCAATGGAATGGTCAAAGAACGAGATTTGCAAGCATAAATTAGTAAGAAACTCCACTTTGATTTTTACCTTCCATAAGCTGGTCTGCCATAACTCAAGCTTTGCTTTGAGTGGGAGGATGGACTAGAGAGTTCCTGAGCTCCCTTCCAACTTGACTACCCCAGTATGATCCTCTCAACAGAAAGGCTTGATCCTTTGCCAACATTGCCTTGAGTAATGATCTACCGCACCACTGTCATCAGAACCTGCGTAGATGTCTTGGCATGACTGCAACAGATGAGAGCAATTTAGATGTTACTA
Source organism: Atrichornis clamosus (assembly GCA_013400975.1). Taxonomy (NCBI): domain Eukaryota; kingdom Metazoa; phylum Chordata; class Aves; order Passeriformes; family Menuridae; genus Atrichornis; species Atrichornis clamosus. Next base: position 91,340 of record WBMZ01006975.1, on the reverse strand, counting down.
GAAGTGAAGGGCACCATTCAATCTCTCTCTGAGCTAGTTGTATGGAGCTGAACATTCTGAACAGGCAGACAGTCCGCTGGACTGCGAAAGGAAAAAAAACTCCATTTGGTCACAAAGCAATATTTGCTTTGCTGTTACCTACCAAGAGAAGAGTAATTCGATGACATCCCAGCAGGATGCTAAAAATGGTTTAAATGCCCTACTAGCTTGTTTAAAATTTTTAAATAATACACTATATTTATTCAGTTAACAGAAAGAAACTATTTTCTAGGAAGAGAGAGGAATGATTCCCTGAAACATTACCATCTTAATTTGTAATCTGTGTATTTCTGCTCAGCCAGGTGTTCAGTGTTTTCCACAGATCTGGGACTGAATATACTACAGTTTTAATACAGTTTTGAAAATACAGCATTAGCAATCATGAATTAGAATTAGCATAATAACCACTTCATATTAAGCGCTAAACTTTGACTTTCACTTCCTAGAGTGGTATTTCACTTTTTGTAGTGAATATACTTAAACTGTTTCACTCTTTACATGTTATAAACCTGCAATGAGCTTCATTCTGCTGAGAAAACTTGTCAGTTGAAAGTATTATTTATGCTGAATTTCCATAGTACACTCCAATACGAAGATTACTTACTCTAATATCAAGATTATCAAGATGCTCTACCAGAGTAATATAAGAAACACAAACTGGTCAATCACAGTTGCCTAAAATTTAGCATACCCATCTACAGATGATTAAATGAACACCATTTTTAGTTCTAATCTTTGAAAAAATACAGCAATGTGCAAAGGACAACAAACTTGAACCATGCAGTAATGCTGTTTGTAACCTCACCGAAGCCATGGAGGTCAAAGCAGGGCAGGAATAGGTTTCAGCACTCAATTCCAGCCTTTGCACTAATGTCATCAGTGGATAGCATAAGACAGCCCTTTCAGTTCGAAGTTCTGCATGTGTATAAAACCACTGTTATGAGATTTACTTAGGACTAAGTTTAAAGGCAGGGTTGGGAAGGCCCTTAAATTATTTTTATCATATTAGAACCATCCTGCGCAGACAGATTGCACTTCTATTCTCTAGCATGAGTAAAAGCTATCATTTTATTCTGTTTTCAAAGAAAAATGTTTCTGAAAAAAGTAAATTATATTTCTGTTATTAATCACTAGTACTATATCAGCTCCCTAAGAGAATAGTCCAGCACTGAAATACTCTAAACTCAAAAGTATGAAGCATAAAGAAGTTTTAGAAGGAGAATTTCACCAAAATAACACCAATGTAGTATTAAAGACTATGTTTATCTGTGACCATTACATCTGCCAGACAAAGTCTGCTTCTTGGCAATCACTGTGGTTAAATATTTGAATGTAACTCAAATCAAAATGTTAACGATACATTATAAAATTATTTCTTCTTGTAACAAGGATGCACTTCTCATTATGCAGCAATTTACAGAATTTATTAATTAACATTTTCCAAAACAAGCACAGAAAGGTTTGTCTTAATAATTCCTGTTCAGTCCTAAATAGGACTCTTGTGAGAACAACAAAATCTTGTCTTTCTTAATGCCTGCTGGCTCTTAACTCAGACACTCATATTAAAGATAGATGCTTAATGGAATTTGACCAATTACAGGAAATCATATGCAAGTACAAAAGACAACTTTTAACATTTGGTTTAATGTCTGTTTACACGCCCTGATAATCACACCCAGCGAACATGATCAGCACTTACAGCAACCACAGCTATATCTTTTTGACAGTAAATCTAGATAGTTTGACAGGGCAAAAAACAGTTTAAACTTAGCAGTTGAATGCTTAAATGCCTTCCTTAGCCATGCAAAATACAGGTGTATGGGAGATTCAACGTAAAAGATGAAGATCTAATTCATTGTTATGTAAATAGCAGAGAGGAAAACTATAAAGAACAAATTGAGAATATGAGACCATATATGATACTGGTTTCCACACTGCCAATTTACATGTGTTTTATTCTTGGACTTTTTCTGCAAAATGCAAAAACTGGTTACCCTAGCAACTGCCACATGTTACTCAGTTTATTTCTAAGGTACAGAGCTGCCTATAAAAGAATAATACTGTGCACTTCTATCAGGATCTCTCAGCACCAGAGAGATTGGGAACTTCATGTGCCAACATGTACTTGTATTTTCTCAAAGTTTTGAGAAAGCATACTAAAGAAAGCGTAGTTGTATATATTTTGTAAACTCATTTTCTTTATGGATTATGTGCAAAATAAAAACAAAGATTAAGAGTTCTATGGAGAAAAATGTATACTCTGTCCAACCTTCAAGTTGCTTTCTGGATACTTTTTTTATTACAGTTCTAGTAGGCATCTATAGCAAACAAGTAAAGCTTTCAAAACTTATTTAATGATGTATAGGATATCATCTTGCAAAGCATAATAAGGCCCTGAGCAACCTGGTCTAGTGGAAGGTGTCTCTGCCCATGGTGGGGGGGGATTGGAAATAGATTATCTTTAAGGTCCCTTTTAATCCAAATTATTCGATGATTCTATGATAATTCTATGATAATCATTATGAAGATCTCAAATTCTCAGCATCTGTTAAAGGTTAAGGTTTAGTTCAAAAAAAGAATTAAAGCATTTTGCAGTTGCTCATTATCTGCCCTCCCTCCCAAAAATGAAGTGAACTCTTTGCTACATGTCTAGGCCCTACATAATTTATGAGATGTCTTGCCATAAGAGTACAAAATAACCAGAATGCTAAAAAGGGAGCCAACTGAAGTTAGCCAATAATGAACATACCTTAAGGAAAACTCTGTCATTCTTTTGCTTTTGAAGCCTGAAAAGGAGCCTCTGTGTCCACCCAAGATACACAGCCCAGGTGTGAGACAGGCCTTTATCCAAGCAGTCTGCACAGGGACCAAGTCAGGATTCATAATTTATATTTTATAGGTCAAGGTGGGAATCTTAAGCCTTTTTTTTATCATCTTCCAGTAAACTTTTTTTTTCTGGTTTCTACATGAAAATGTTTTTGAAGATAATAGAGGAAAGCACTTGGTTACATCCTGACTCCTCATTCCAAATACAATGATTGTGCCCATGAAGATAATAAAAATATTTCTAAATTTGTACTTGAAACAGAATAATCAAAAATTAAAAAGTCTCTGGATTTAAATAAGCATTTGTATATTTGAATATTCTTCCTGCTAGCTATTTTCAGAAGCTTTAACCAGTAAATGCTGCTCTGCCTGTTTTACTTGTCTCTGCTGACTTCTATCTCATCACATACCTTAGGAAAGAACACAAAAGCTAAAGAACAGCTTAGCAGAAGAAAATAAGCCCAGATTCATTTTTTTTCTATGGTTATGAGGGATGGGAATTTCAGCATGTAGATAGAACTGGAAATTATAGCCTTAGATTGACTAGCAAAACAAGAGCACATGTACACATCCTGAAGATGTCAAAAGTTTTGAGCAGGTGTAGCTACTAGCATAGCAGCCTCTTGGATTGAAAGGGTAAACTCCTAGAGGCTAATTTGGTATTTGGACTTTGGGAAGCATTCAAACTAAAAGTGCCTCAGACCTTACTACTGCAAGCATACACTTTCGTTTGGATTCTTTTGATGCTTAGTTTAATCAAACTACAGAACCACAATAGCAGGGAACATCTAAACAGACCATTTTGCATTCCCTTGGGACATAATATAGAGTAATCAATTGTAAATTAATTGGGGAAAATTTGTTTTGTATAGCATAGAGAAGCAAAACATTAATTCAGAATAATTTGCTTAATGGCAATTCTAATATGTTATGCATGTATTCAACCTAGTTCTTTATAGTGAGATGCAAAATAATTATCAAGGATGTAAATACCAATAAACTAATCTACACCTCTATTACAAGTAAAAGTACGGTCAAAATACTGGATAAAATTTAATTTCTACCAAGAAATATTGAGATTAGTTATTTGAATGCACTGGATCTTCCATCAACTCATGAGAATTTATAACCATTTCATTACATTTTGGCACACTTGGTACACATATGCAAAGCCACTCGGCTGCACAGAGGTTTCATGTTGTACAATCTACCTGTATGTCAGCATTCAAGTCAGTGCTAGCTCTCCATATGTTACTTACTTTAGCTCTTATATAAACAATACCTCTTCTAAGTGCACTTTCAAGAGGAACCAATACTGGCTATTAATGGTATAAGTCTAAAAAGAATTCTCTTTATTTTAAACAAAATCCTGCATGTGGTTTGTCTTATATTGGTCTAGATAGATAAAGAGATAAAATAAATATATTAAATATATGTGATATAGGGACAGAAATATTTTTTTTTAAAAGTCACTCTATGAGTAAAGTCCCCAAACACATCTTCAAGTGAAAGCACAAGCACATAAAGTAATAAAAGAAAAATATGTATAAAAATAACATGTATTTTGCAGCTTACTGGCCTTAATAAATAACTCACCTTAACTGGAGACTTACTGAATGTGAGATTCAATAAATGCCATTCTTGTTCTGATTAAATATCAAGGCCATAGACTTGTTGTTTCAAAATGAGAGAGCAACAATTTGCTGTGTATAATGAACTCTCCAGATGATTTGTCTGTGCAATACTTTTCTTATCAATGAAACTTCACTGTCTGGTCTCTTAAACTGTAGGTTCTTTATTATGATGTGCTTTGGTTTAATAAAAATTCATTTTTATTTTTAACACTAGAAACCAGCTGATGCAAATTTGACCTGATTGTTCACCAGATCTCTGACAGAAGGCAGAGAGGAAAGAGCAGTCAGAAATCTTACTGCATATATGGAAAAGAGTGGCTTGTGATGATTTTTGCTTTTCATATCATTGATGAGGTTTGAGACAGCCTTACTGAAGTTCTTGTCCTCAAATCCACCATTTCCACAGCCAGAGGCATTGTAGGTCAATGTGGTTATCTTAGAAAGATAAGGTTTTTGTGACTGTACAAGTCTAAGCCCCAGAGGCACTCTATGTCCATGTGGTTATCTTAGAAAATAAAGCTCATCACCACACAATTCTATAATCTATGCCTAGCCAGACACAATTGAGCCCTCAGGAATTAAAGGACTCTCCTAAGTGGCATAAAAAGCATCTCTCAGCAGAAAAAAACCACTGTGCATGGGATCATTCTGTACAAATTCCTTGCATTTAAGAATCAAATAAATAGTTTACAAGTAGTTCTAGAAGTATTTCTAGTATATTTAGAACTTATGTTTATAACATAGGAATATAAACATTAAATAATCACAAAAAAATTTTGCAAAAGTTACATAGCATTCAGAATCCAGTCATTCTGAATCATATTTGCATCTTTTTCTTTTTTTTTTTTTTTTGGCTTTTCAAATTTGTTTGCAGGAATAAATCTGTGTTCATACAAAAAGCTGTGCAAAATGAATTCTGAGTCTATTACTTGAAATTATTCAGCTGTAAAGCAAATTCTGTTGGATTCAACAAAGTTCATAAGCAATAGTTGATGAAAAGCGAGTAATTTACTTTGAAAGTACCTCCAACATAAAGTTTTACACAGAGTTAACAATAAACTCAGAATACCAAACAACAAACATGAATTATCGTGTTTTTTCCAACTGGTTAAATGGAAAACAAAAAAAAAAAAAAGAGAGAAGAAAAAGAAAAAGAGTTGAATAGAACATGCAGGTAACTATTGTAATCCAAAACTGGTAAATGAAATCTAATCCATATGACAGCACACTAGAGAAAGTAGGAAACATTGATAACAGAAAGAGACATGGAGCTTGGCCTAGAATTTGAGATCTTTCAGATTACGTATGATAAAAGCTAAGCTCTTGTAACAGGCTGATGGCGTGGTAATTGCTGGTTTCATTCATCTCTTTTAGGCTTAAAGGATTGAGAAGACTAATTCTTACCAAATGGGTCCCCAAAGAGCCATTAGACAGATAGCCTTACTCTGAGCAGAAAAAAAACCTCAAAGGACTAAGCAACATTTGGTTGTTTTATTTTTTTTATGAGAAGTGCTAGAAATCACTGAGTAGAGCAGAATTAGAATTAAATTAACATCAAATTAGTTATTCAGTTAACTTCCAAAGATGGTGACCAAAAGAATGGCAAAGCAGGAAAAAAACCCCAACCTTTCTCTTTGCCCTCATCTTACTCTTTCCTGTCTGCCTGTAGCAGACAAAACCTGTTTGTACTTATTCCTTCCAGAATTAATCAGCATTTTAATTAATAATATTGTTTTATCACTTTAAATTGTGCTCAGAATACTATCCACCAAGGAAGTAGTTAACAAATTCCTTATAATTCCAAAGCTATTTTACAAGGTAACATGCAACTGAGATGACCAAATTAAAAAAATAAAAATATTAAAGAAAATCAAAGTCATGTTGAAGAGTTTGACTAATTTTCTGAAAAAATATATTTCTTTTAAACTCTGAACCTGGCTGGCAGGAAGATTATTAATGCTATGAATAGTACATAGCAGCATCCCCCAAATCAGGATGTGAAAGGCTGGGAGATATGCATGGAGCTACCTTAAGTTGATGTCCACTCAATACGTATTCCGAATATTTTCCAGTCACAAAATTAAATGAGACCACAATTAACCTCAGCTGGATTCTGACACATGCCCATAGTGCAGAATGCTCTACCTGTATCCTCCTTTCCTGTGGTCAGCCTCTGAAATTTTATTTTTAACTCTACTGACAATGTCTACATTATGAAGAAATATATGCGGCACTGCAGCAAGTGTCAGTGCCCCCATGAATATTGTCACATCAGACAGAAGTCACTGAAATCCGATGGTAATCATTTTGAACAGTGAAAAACAAAAAGGATATATAATAAAGGCTATTACAACAACTGTTGCTTTAGAATTATGTTGCCTGATAGACCCAAATAATTACTTGTATTTGTCTGGTACCTGTTAGTAACCCTGCAAAATTCTTTCTATAACTTGCAGAACAGAAGCCTAACACCTGTAAACATTAAAATATCAAACTACTATTTGTAGCCTCTGGAATTAAGGATTTTTTTTCCAGTGAAACAAATTCGGCTTCATGCTGCTTAGATATTGTTATTTTTAAAAGAGAAAGCAATTAAAAGCATGATGAAAAATTCACTGAGAGCAACTTTCGTAACAAAAATGTTACAGACTCAATATCAGTAAGATAGGAATGAGCCTGTTCCAAAACAATCTGCCTAAACTAATTACCAAACTAATGAAGGCTAATCATTTCAAACCTTAATAACAGCTTGAAAAATATGCTATTTCACAATTAAGCAAATGAGCCAGAAAGATTTTTTTTCACTAGAATGTCCCAATTTATCTTTCCATTGGATTTCAAGGATCACATTTGTGTATAATCTACTATTTTATTTATACAGTAAAGCAAAATAAATCAAAAAACCCTTCCTATTCATCAAAAACAGCGTGTTGTAAGTCTCTTTTACATTCTATTACAAGTTCAGAGGAGAGAAATATTGTCTCTTTCTCCCTAACAATTCTAAAAATTGAGTTGATACATAGGGAAGAAGTATTTGGGGACATTATTAGGAGCATTTTTGCTTTAACAGAATAGAATTTTTACTTCCTGAGACACAGGGGAGATCTAATAGCAATTCTGAAAGAATTAAAACCCTGAAAATAGCTTGCAAGACTAGAAAGAAAAGAAATTAAACTTATCAAGACTTGTACACTTTACCATTTCCTTAATTATCAGCTTGGTAGGTACACAGTATTAAAATGAGATTATTCAGCCTAAGAAAAAACTATGAATACTTATAAATTAAGCATAGTTAATAGTTAGCCTTTTGATTCCTAAGCATCACTTATAACCAAAATATCCTTGGTACCATCTTATTTATAAGATCATCATCCTGGACAGTCATGATAAGGAAAAGGATGTATAATCCTTCTGGAAAAACATTCAAATGTTTTGCTGACTCTCAACAAAACAACAATTGGTTTCAAAGCACAAGTTTCCTTGACAAAAAGCGGGTTTGGTAATAGACCAAGGTACTAAGAACAAAACCTGCTCAACTTGGGAAAGCTTTTTGGACTGGTGCAGATCATTACACAACAATTTTCAAAGGAATACCATGCCTTGCTTTACCTTTGTCAATATGCAATTGTAGTCTTCCATTTTTATTTCTTTCAAGGTAATGATAGGGTTTTGTAACTAAATGTCTATGTCTCCACCTGCAGTAGAAATTCCGTCTTTCATTAAAGCATTAGGCTAGTGAATATCAGGTTTCTGTGTCCATATGACTATAAACCACAAGGACATTAAAAAGAATTGAGACATCCTGACTGTGGAGAGAACTCATCTCAATAAATCTTCAGTATTTTGTTCCAAGATATGTTTCTATTAACTAATGATTTGTAGAGAAAAGGCAACTAAACAGTAAATTTATTTGCATCTTATCAATTAACATTCAATTTTAATTTTTAACAGCAACATGGGAATTATAATGAAACTAAAACCCAATTTTCAAGCCAAACATTTTTATGGCCTTTAGGGTTTTTTCCTTCCTGTTTGAAATGCAAGTCCTAAAAGTATGCTCCTGAAGGACTGCCAAACAAAGCTATTTCACCTCATAACTGCTCAAGTTTCTACTCATTACTTCTATAACTTTCAAATGCTATTTCATCTTCCCTGGATGTGGCTCACATTATCGCTGCTGAATATCAAGAGACAGAAAAGAGTATTCATTCCTTCAAGGAAATGTTTTCAGGACTTTTCAAGTTCTCAGCCATTCAGATGTAACATTTTGTCTCTTCATTTAATCCCAGAATAATCTCAACCTTTAACCAACCGAAAATTACTGGATGGCACCAGGGATTCAGAATTAAAATTTCAGAAATACATCATGATCATTCTCTACAACCAGTAGTGGAAACTGACCCTGATTGGTCAGAGTTTCACAATACAGGAGCTAGAACAGTGTTCTGCTCTCCATTTTTCAAATTGGGATTTACTTACAAAATTTGCATTTCCCACATAGAACAGGATATGATGATAAAGACATTTTAAAGTAAACTTAAAAACTGGTGTGGATTCTGATCTTCAAATGCTTTCCATGCTTTGTTTTCTTTGTATTAGGAATGCTAAAGCAAGTTTCCTTGCTTGTTAACAGAGGACACAAAGTTATTTGCAAGGAGACAGACAGGTGGTTTATAACTTCCATCATTACAATATCAAACAGGGTGACAACTATTGCCTGAAGAAAGGATAATTATACTATCAGAGAATTTAAACTATATATTCAGTTATAAGAACTGGCAGAACAAAGCCACACACACCAAAGCTAAATTATCCTAATTTACCTGTTTATAAAATGGTTAACTAAATTAACCCTCAATTCACTTTTATTGATATTGGTTTGTGTACTGCATCAGCTAACTCCATCAAGTGAATTGTCTTCAAAAGTATCTGCACTCTCTTATGCACTACTGTAAGAAAGGAGGCCTATTTACATTTTTAGAGAAACACCTCATCATCTTAATCTCTTTTTTGAGATGGTCAAGTAAATGCTCTTGGGAGGTTGTCTGCCTGGTTTTAACATACTGGCTGAGGAAGGGCCAGTTAAGAAGTAAATCAATCCTTCCAAATACCAGAGAGTGTCCACTGCTTTAAACAGTTCTATGGCATATGTGTATTTTTCTTCTCTGAACTAGAGCAACATACGCAGTTTTAAATACTGCAGATTGCACATAGGATTTTAAAAAAACCAAAACAAACTCACCAACTTTGGTATGTATCTAGAAATCTTATTTTCTTCAAATGATTCAAAACCATTTACAGTGGACACAAAGTATTCTTCCATTATGTTTGCCTACTGTTTTTTCTATACATACTCCTAGTTATTTTCCATACATGGCAGTATGTATTTTCAATTAGTTCCACTTAGTTTCCATACATACTCCTACTTAACTGGGCAGAACCATTTATTAATTCAATGAAGACTACCAGCAATTAATCTTCATATGGCCCTTTGTAGTCGACATATTTTCCTAGAATTATGATGCACATACAGGGAGAGAAACAGCTACACGTTTATTCAAGAAATATAACTATTCCTCATCTAGCTGTAAATGATATATCACTGTATTAAATATTTGTGCAAATAACAACTATTACTCCTCTGTTGTCAACAAATCTAAAACTGTTTCACAGAGGAAGCAACCTCCATTTCCCTTTTTTACTTTCAGAAAATGTATTACCATTTTCCTCACACTAACTCATTCTGTCCTAATTCCAATCTATTTTATTGAACATGAATGACCAGCACCATACACAGCATTTCATGACGGTTCTTACCTGTAGCTGATAAGCCAAACATGGGGTTTGGCATATGCTGGGTTCATAATTGCTGTTTCACAGGCACTCTGGTGCCAGTGGTCCTTCTGTGAGTAAGCAAGCATACCATGTCTTTCTCCTTACTTCTGATAATCACTCTGATGGCTTCCAACTTTGAATCAGAAATTACTACTAGACACTGAAAGTATAATTTGTCATTTTACATTGTTGAAATGTCACACTATTGCAAGATCTACCTTACTTATTCAAGTTGTTTTACTGCTGGAAAAGAGAACCATGCCATTGTCTGAAAGCATAAAGGCTGAAGTCAGGCTTAAAAAAAAAAAAGTTTTTTAATAAAAAAGCAAGTTGCCTTGATGTAACATTATCATTACAAAATTATGCTCAATCCATCTTTGGAAGGAAAAACTGGAAGGACAGTTTGAAATGGTTCATCTGTCCCACTTTAATGCACATGATGAACAAAGCTGTTTGTTCCATAATCACCACTAATAGGATCTTTGCAGTATCTTAATTCAAACTTACATTTTGTTCAGTCTGAAGAGCCATTTTACCATAGCAAGAGGCATTTCATTGCACAAATACCTCCAGGCACCTCTATCATTCTGATCATGTGAGCTAGTGTTACCATATCTCTATGTAAGCACCTACTGGAGGTATGTCTATCCAAAGTCTTTGAATCGTAAGTAAAAATCACAACAAAATACAAAAGAAATGATGCTTGTCAAGCAAAATCTAATGCAAACTTTTGATTACAGTGATCGCAATGAGGTTGACTGAAATGAATTCTTGAACAATAAATACTGGTCAATATTCTCTGGAAGATCAGAACACCAATTTTTGTGCTGATGTCAGATTTGGCATCCAAAATGCAGAAACCTGATGTAAGGATGACAGATTCTGGAAAGCTAAGAAAAAAATACAAAATCAAAATGTGGCTATATCATGTAAGTTTCATAATGGAAATAATCCTGTTCAGTGACATTTTAATGAGCCACATCATCTAATATTAAGGGATTGAGTCAATCTTTCACTTCAGACAAAATTCAAAAGAATCTTTTAAAATAACAGGAAACACTAGAAGAGTTAAACATTGGGAAATAATAGAGTGGGGAAGGTAGGTATTGTATCTATACCTGCTGAAGAGGTTTAAATTCATTTTCAACTTTGAAAGGAAATATTCAAGAAAAACACTTGAAGGAAAATTCAGTTAGTGTTACAGGAACTGTAAGATTATTTTGCTGTGGTGACACACACCACAGAAGGAATATGGTACTTTAAGTATTGCTATTTATCTAGCTTGTTTTTGTTGTTTTTCTTCTGGATTTATTTTTAAAAGTAAATCTTAAAGAGAAGATTATATAAACATTTTAATGTATTCACTTCTGGGGCAGTAAGAAGTGACCACAAAAATCATATACTGTAGATTAGAGGTGACAAATGGGTCATAAAAGCCAAAAAACCCATAATTTCAGGTCTAAACATAACATTACTTTTGCAAATCACATGAAAAAAACCCCTTAACATGTAACATTATTAATAACAAGCTCTGTTGAGCAAAAACTGTAATTAAAACCAAATACAAACTGAAATACTTTCTGCAATCAAAAATGACAATATCTCTATGAGTTTTTAATTTATGATTATGCATAAACCACTCCAACTGTTATAAAACACAGAAGAAAAGAGAACTTTTATTTCCTAATCTTTACAATAATATTCTGGTTTATTCACTTTGAGTTTTTCTATCTGAAGTATTATTTTTTATCAATCCATTTCTCTATACTGCCTCAAGCAAGATTACAAAAATATTATCTATTTTTGTTGAACAATATATTGTGAGCCTGGTTCTCCAAGTGGCTCAGAATGAAAGTCAGCACCCAATATATTCACAATTACAAGGATAAAGCAATTCAGCCTAATTTGGTAGGAATATTTATGATATAGTAAATATCCCATCCACTACTGGCACCTCAAAAATAAACTATTTTTGGTTTTTAGTAAGGAGTTTCTGCTTACTATAATGACAAAAAGTAAATGTTTTCCCTTCATGAATCTCAAACCAAATTTTATGTAATGTGTTCTGAGTATACATCAATTACCGGCTGTGATCATAGCAGAATGTTCCTGATATAACTGCATTAATTAAACTCATTTATATCTTTGGATTATTAGAGTTGATATTCAATACAATGCACACTGGAAATAATTTTTAAAAATTATTATAAGGGCATTTACCTTGATGTGACCATGTCCCAAACCAAATCATAAATATACTAATAAACTAAAAGATGAATTCACTAAACATTAAAGGCTGACAATTTAAAGTAATTTAGGTCTTTGAAGCCTATATTTGTGTTATTGAAAAATTATAGAATAAAAATTGTAACCCTAAAGTTATGTTTATTATTTTTCTAGTTTTATTACAGTGACCTTTTTCCCATTTAAAAAAAAAAAGGTACATTAATTCTCAAGGAAAATATTATGTGGTAAGTATAGCCACTACCTTTCCCTGTCTTTATTAAAAATACCTGAACACACCTATTTCTATGATTTAGGCGTGTTTAATATCTATATTTTAAGAGCCCCAGAGGGAAAAAAAAATGCAGATTTTGCCAATAGCGTTGCTGGATTTTGGCTAGGCTTTTTTACTAATCAAATGTACTACAGACTCGCAGAATTGGTACGGCAGCTTTCTAGAAAATCAAGCCAAAACTGGTCTGAAATCTTTAGTTCTGGCCATCTGCTAGAAGCATCTGGTAGCTGGGTACATGCACCCACATCCAGAACGTGACTGCTCTCTTGCCAAGTATGTGCCGAGGTAACTGCCAATATGTGCTTCTCCACTGCTAACATGACAACTGTCAAAAAGGAGCCGAACATGTACGAATAAATCAAAATTAAACTAACGTTACTTTCTTAAGTTACACCCTTCATTTTTTTGGAGATAATTGCTTGATAACAGCAACCATAAATAAGTCACATGCTGAAATCTAAGACTAAGAACTAAAACAAGGATATCAAAGATCTAAGTACTTTGAAGAGTTATTGGTAACATTTTAGTCTTGCTGTGTTCTCTGACAACCAGAAAATATATATGTAATACTAGCAATGTGTTACATCTTTAGATTAAAACATCAAAATTATACATTCAATATCTAATTTAAGAAGAAGAAATAAAATAAAAATCAGTTCAGATTATTTTGAAAGTTTCTTTTTCTTCATCCAAGCACAGAAAATCATTATATGTAGTTTAATGGACACACATTGAATATATTGCAAGAGGATTTGGAAGGCCATATTAGAAATTAGAACATAAATGACAGGTTAGAATACAAATGGTAAAGAAATGTGCCGTTTCCATTGAAATTCATTCTCTTTTCATATAAATATAATTTTCTAACATCTCTGATCACACAAAAAAACCCCACCTATGAATTATTTTGTGCACTTCATATTATGAGAAGAAAAAAAATATGTGGTAACTGTAATTACTGAAATGATTAATTCCTTTGTGATCAAGGTAACTTCTTGTCATCTTTTGCTATGACATTTGTGAAAAGGAGAGATGTATTCAATGGTTAGGGAGTGTACGATTAAAACTTAAAAGCACATGAGAGACAGAACAATAGAAGGAAAAGCTAAAATCGAAGACTAGAAAAGTAATGCAGGATCATGATAGTGAACTACTAGACTATGGTTAAAGGAAAAGAATAAACTCAATGATATTCAGAAATTGCCATAGTGAGTTTCTTCCTTACCCTGTCTGAATCATCAGTTAATTTTTATGTTCCATGGAGTAAATATCACAGTTTTGTTTAGCAGCAAGAGAAAACACAAGGTGATGTGGTCCTGATCCACTGCTATAGCTCCAAAGTACAATGATGCTGCTGACACCATATTAATAATAGTAACAAAAATACTGTTTCTGTTAAGGTTTCTGATTGCATTTGACAAACATTTTACTTTTGGTTTTCATCACATCTGTTTTGACTACTGTATTTTCAAAGCTCTAAGATTTAATATATCGCAATGTTTTTCAAAATACTGTAACACAATTTTGATTGATACATTTGAATGAGAACTACAGTAAGATCTTAATGAATTGTATGTGGTAATAATTCCTCTGATATCTGTTAAACTCCATTAAGATAGTATAAAAAAGCATAGCAGAATAGTAAACCAGACTCAATTAGTGAAAGGGTAAATCTCACGTAAATCTAGCTGATCACAATGTTTTTCTGAATCTATCTTTATTTGTAGATTAAAGTAACTTCAAAGCATACAATGGCCATTGGCATAAAGAACTTTTCAAGATTTATAAAACCTTGCCATTCTTGCAATAGTCTGAGGTATGAGAGCTTGTCCTGTTTTACAGTCATATTAAACATTTAAAGCTTGTGGCTTTCCCTCAGGCAAATTTATTCCACTTAGGGAGAAAAATTAAAAGGAGGTTTAACAAGTTCACAAAATAAATATAAACACATATGCTGAAATAGTTATTCAGATAGTTCCAAATGCTTCTAGGGTTAAATACTAGCTTTGCCATTTCCTTTTCATCTTGCATGTAATGTTATTCAGAGCCAGCCTGAAGTTCTAAAAATCAATCATTAGAAAAAGAGTAAAGTGGATTTCCAAAATTAGTCAAGGTCCCAACAGAGAGCCCTAGTCAAATTTTTCACAAATGTCCGGATATTTCAGATACTCACTTTTGAGATTTTCAACCTAAGACTAAAAATCCAACTGTCATTTGATACTGTCAGCTGCCCAAGTTGAACACTTCAGAAACAGTAAAATTATCAGAAAATCCTCATTTGTTTTTCGATGTGAGACTATATCTTAGCTATATGCAGGTATATGAGCATATTACAGTGAACCGTTAATTTGTATTTGTAAAGAGAAACATAATGAAATGCTCTGCTCCAAAGAGTGCAATGAAAGCAAGACTGCATATGCTAGCAGAAATACTTTCCATTTTTACAGAGCCTCTATAATTTTCAGCAACCCTATTAGACCAGCTAGGAGAGTTTACTTCTAGAAATAGAGAGACCGATTCCTTACGAAAATCTATTACATATATTATAATATATTTTTGTGCTTTAATTGAATATGTCAAATATATAAGATGTTGCATCTTTTTATTAATTGTGCTGTAACAAAAAATTCCCCAAGGAAACAATTTTTTGTTGTTTTGACCATGAAACAAACAAGGAAAAAAAGCCTTACAAAATTATCTAAAAGATATTAGATGTTCAAAATTAAGTCTGTATATTTCCATAACCAACACTTAGAAAACCCAAAAACCCCCTAAGTGCTGCAACTAAAATCAAGTAAGTTATGTAGTTTCTCATGCCCAATTTCTGGTTAGTGACATTCCAGATTTCTGTCCATAGAACTGCTCAAAGTGGTTATAATGACAAGAATTGAGAAGTGCTCTTTCAGTTGATGTGTTTGAAAGGTAGCTTTGTATGAACAGCTGTGTTTTCAAAATGCTTGCCACCTCTAAATTGGTCCTTGTGAAGTGAACTGTTTGCCTTATTGCCAGCAGGGCACATTGCACTGTAGCTGCTGCATTTTTAGTTTTTATCACTGTCTTTCTAACTGCTGAAGTGGAAAAGAACGATTGCCAAAACCTGACGTGTTTCTTTTCCTTTCTGCCCACTCTGACTTGGTTCTTAGCTGTCTGCTGCTCCAGTGATGAGAAACGTTGCTCAGTTTATTCATTCACTGAACGTCTTTTCCAGTCAAATAATGGTGATACCCTCTTGTAAAGCAAGACTCCAGCTGTCAATAGCAGTAAATGAAAGAAACCTAATTAACACATACCAATAATTGTTTACACAAGAAATAATTAGGCTGCAAAACGTCATACACATCAGGGTGCGTTCTTCTAAAAGCAAGAGATAGCACCTTAAAAGCAAGAGATACACCATGTTTAGTAAAACACCAAGTATGGACAGCAATAGGGATGGACCTCCAGAAGAAAATAAAAAATCTGTTCACAAATATTTAAACAGTTTTAGTACAGAAGTTTGAGTACATGAAAACAGTAACAAAAATGTTGAATATAAGTATTAATAAGGAATACTGATTTATTAGATATAGACTCTATTTAGCCTTTTTATTTGCAGATTTTAGGAAGCAAACTGTACAATTTCAATTGGATGAGGAAATACATGTACATCAGGGTACATACAAAGATTATAAATGCAGCTGGGTAAAGAATTACATCAAAGACTTCAAAACTATGATACACAGTTCTTCCCGCTGCTTGTGTGGAAATATTTATCCCACATTTCAGCTTAGTGGTGATCATCTGCTGTGGACTCTTACCTCTACAAGTTTCTCTGTTGTGCACAATCATAGGTAAAAGTTCTAAGAATTACTCACATCACATCAATAATCTTCAGAGGTCACCAAAATCAACTAACAAAAAGTTAATGCTGATATAATTGCATTATTTGAAAGAAATTCTTTTTTAAAGAAAATATCTACCTTTGCAAAGAAATCTTTATGTATGTTAATCTGTTACTTTAAATACTACTCAAACAAACAGGATGAATAACTTTCAGGTTCTCTCTGTCCTTCTTATTAATAGCTTTAAAACTGGGCACCCAAAATACAAAACTTTCACTTAAAACTCTAGATGGTACAAAGCACTCAGCTTTAAAGCACCAGAACCCACTAATAAAAACCCTGAAAATCACTGCTAGTAAGACATTTACATTTAATTTTTATTTAGTATTATCAGTTCATATTTACTATTATTAGTACATTAATGAAGAAAAGGAATCAATGTATCTCTGAAGTTGCAAGTAACACAAAGTTAAATGCTTATTTTCCAATACAAACACTTATCTCTCTGACACCACATTCTTCAAACAAACTGAACTTCAGATACGGTTTATGCTGTTGAGTGTAGTTTACATGAGGTTTGTTTTGTTACAGTGAATGACAGCTCACTTCTCACTTGAAAATGATTTGAACCCATCTAAAGGTTGGAAATTAGTTATATGCACATAGACACACTCATAATCAATTCAACCATTCTGGGCTTTGATTGTTTCAAGTGGCACTGGAAAACTTACATCAGCAATTCATGTTTTCTTATATTCTTAGTCAAGATTGTATATTGGAGTCACATTCTAATACTACTATAAACCAAAGACCAACAAAAATTTTTTGCCACTCAAAGCGTTATATAGAGTTTTTGCTGCTCATTTCACTACTTCACTTTTTTATGTACTGTATCAGATGAAGTGTACTACAGTTATATGATCGAGTTTTAGGTTGTCCTGCCAGAAGCAGATGATCCCTACGGGTCCCTTCCAACTTGACATATTCTCTTGTATGATTGCATGATCTCACAATCTACCGTAGATCTACGTTCTACTCCAGAAACATTCTTTTATTCCACACCTTCAATGACAGGCAATATAAAATAATTTTCATATAAAACAAAACATAGATATGATACTATTTAAACAAAAAATGCTTCTGAAGTGAAACAATGTATTTTGGAATTATGGCTGCAGGCTGGGAGTGTCAAAATTATTTTACAATTTGTTATTCAAGCCACTCAATCTCAGTGAACATTTTACACAAGACAGAAGCACTTTAACTGCAGAAATAAGAAAGATTTATGCTAGAACACCATTTGAGCTTGAGCTGGTGACTTATTAGCTAAAACATTAACCAAAAAGAGAAAGGACATCAAGTTAAATCATAACAAAGCAGAATTTCAACCTGGATCTCAGCTCTTCTTTTTTTGATGCCTTTTGCAGAAAGCCTATCTAATATATATGACATGGAAATATCCACTGGTGCCCTTACTTTTGGTTTGAGAAACCCATAGAAACTGAAGTGCAACATCAGAAATATAAATGCAAATCCAGGAGTATGTTGGCTCATATGTATGTGAAAATGTAGTTTATGTACTTTAAATCGTACAGACTCTCAGGTGTCTGGAACATACATGAAAAGTCCATCTTGGTCCACACTCCGTGTTTCACAGTGATCAATAGCAAATTTCCAGGGAGGAACAGAAAGCCAGGTCAGCTGTGTAGTTATGATTCCCCAGAATACTTTCACAAGTACCTCTACTGAGCAGAAGTCCCTGAGCATCCTAGTGGGATCAAAATGCTGAAATAAGATAACTGCTGTAGCACTCTGTTCACTCTCAATTAACTTACAATTCAGGTAAGATTTCCAACGATCTTTCAATTATTTGCAGCTTACATTTTGTATTTGTCATGCTTACAAATACATTTTTAATATACAATCCAATTAAAAATACAATAGTGGGAAAAGTGTTTTAGAAAGTGCTTCAAGAATATGACTCAAAAAAAACCCCCCTCCCGAAAGGCCATCCTCTTTTCTCCCTACGTAGCAAATAACATCTCTGCATTTGGCATAGAATGATTTCTACTGAGATGTTTAGTAAATGTGACAGTACTCCATACAGGGGTATCACCTCACTTCCTAGCAGGCATTAAAAGCTCATCCAAAACCTTTATTCTTCTGCAAGCCACAGGTTCATCTCATTTCCCAGAACAAAGGAACAGATTATATTTTTACTATTTCAGTCAGTATGTCTTAGTATTTTAGTATAAACTGAGCCATGTGCATAAAATCTTACTATCGATCTTCAAAACAGCAGAATGTTTTCTGTATGTTTATCTCACACATTGTCTGTTCACTCTATTAATAAACTGACATGTTAAAATAAAATATTAAATGTCCTTAAATATACATAACACAAACTGCAGCCTCAAAGACTTGCCAAATGTGTTTCAAATTAGCCCAATGCTCATATTACTTCTCATGGTCCAACATCTTTCCTCTGAGCTGATATGGAATGCACAGGTGGTCAATATGCCAAAGCCTCTGGGGCCTGGAAAGGAAACTTAAAATCCAAATGTTTGACACTTGACTTTTGCAATTCTGTCTATCTATACCCGCAACCCCTTAAAAGTTATTTATCAATGTCAATTAAGCATTGATCTTATCTTACGGTTTGTAAACAATGTCACTGAATTTTAACACATAAACGCAAGGGGAAAGGGCATAAATGTGGATCGCATGACAGTCTTCAGAAGCAGTCTGGGTAAAGTAAACTGTAAAGTCTATATTCTGAAGTAAATTAAGCAGTTGATGTGTACTACTTTATATAAGAAAACGCAGAAGCTTTTGTATTACATGCCTTGGAACAAAATGTACACTCAAAGTTGGATTTTTTTACTCCACAAAAAGCAAGTACATACCAATAATCTGGGGAGCACACATTTGATGCCTCAGGATGCTAAGGTTTCAGTCTTTACTATAATTTGGGACCAGAAGGCAGTCTGCAAAGTTCAGTCTTGCAGAGCTACAGAGCAAAGAAGCAATTGCTAGTGTAATTTTTTTTTCCTTATCTGAAGACACTTTTCTTCCTTGCAGTTGAGGTTATTGAAGCCAGAATAAGAAAGCCAGTGATTAGCCTGAATTTGCCAAGATGACAAGTTATTTATTATAAGGTACATATCTATTTCTAATTAGCACTTAAAAGAAAAAAAAAAAGGTTTTCTTTCTTAACAGCAGCTACAAAAAGAATTAAAAATTATAAAACCTGTGGATTATCAATTTTGTATATTTCTGTATAAATATCTCACAGGCTTGCCTAAGAATGTCATCATTAGGAATGTGTATTAATCCAAGCATTCCATTTTCCTTTGATTATACATAAATTACGTTCTTTTTAGTTATAAACTTCATGTTCAAAAGTTAAATATTCATGCTCTGTAGGATTTTTCTCAGTGTTTACATTTTCAAAGCCAACAGAACTCAGTCTGCTTCTAGTGACAACTGAAAGAAAAAAGAAAATATTTTAAAGGAGGATAAAATATGTAGAAAAATCTCACTGATATATTTTGCTTTATACTCTGTGGATCTTCATCTTTCTGTAGAACAACGCTCCAATGGATGTCTGACAAGTTAAAAGTCTAAAGACATATTACTATATTAACTTAATTTATGCTATCTGGATACCACTATAATACTCCAGACACCACAGTCATTTTCTTTTCTTACTTGCAATAATTAACAGTAGAGAGCAAAAGATGGCTAAATTAAATTACAACTTTATAGTTTCTTATACTAATTATTTCCTCTTCTTGTATTTTAGGTCATCTTGTCATTCCTGCAAACACTAATCAATCATGGGATTTGAAGTTAATACTACTAAATAAATGAATTGTTTAATCTCCTATGACCATCTATACATACTTCATCTTCACAAAGCTCATCAATTTTATGTCATCAAGGACAGCTTGACCTTCATTTCTACAAAATGCTTCTTACTACTGGACAAGCTGGTTATAAATTTATCACTTATCCTCAGGAAGGAAGTCCTTCACAATCATCATTTGATAAATGCAAGTGTGCGCTTTATTAATTGACCAGGTCATACCGAATTCCAAGACCATAATTGTGGAATATTAAGAGTTTGTTACCTTCTGAACATTTGAGCTAAGATGAAGGACCTGCAACTCAAAATTAATTTACTACTTGGTCTAGTTACCACCACCCTACTACAAGCTGTAGGAAGAAAAGCAGACTGCCCAGAGTCATGTATATGTGAGATCAGACCATGGTTCACCCCCAGGTCTGTCTACATGGAAGCTCCAACAGTGGACTGTAATGATTTAGGCCTTTTTCATTTTCCAGCCAGACTGCCTGCTGACACACAAGTTCTACTTCTACAGACTAATAATATTGCAAAAATTGAACATTCAGTAGACTTCCCAGTGAATTTAACTGGTCTAGATTTATCTCAGAACAATTTATCCTCAGTGACCAGTATTAATCTTAGAAAGATACCACAGTTGCTTTCAGTGTACCTTGAAGAAAACAAACTTACTGAACTCCCTGAAGAATGTCTCTCTGGACTCAACAATTTACAAGAGCTTTATATTAATCATAACCTGCTTTCTGTCATTGCACCAGGAGCTTTCATAGGTCTCAATAATCTTCTCAGACTTCATCTCAATTCAAATGGTCTGCAAGTGATCAACAGAAAGTGGTTTGAAGCTACTCCTAATCTTGAAATTCTCATGATTGGAGAAAATCCAATAATCAGAATTGAAGACATGAATTTCAAGCCTCTTAGCAATCTGCGAAGCCTAGTTTTAGCAGGTATAAATCTCACTGAAATACCAGATAATGCTTTGGCTGGCCTTGACAACTTAGAAAGCATTTCTTTTTATGACAACAGGTTTGTTAGAGTGCCCCACATTGCTCTCAAGAAGGCTACAAACCTTAAATTTCTGGATCTAAATAAGAATCCCATTAACAGAATACGACGAGGAGATTTTAGCAATATGCTGCACCTAAAAGAGTTAGGAATTAATAATATGCCTGAACTGATTTCTATAGATAGTCTTGCTGTTGATAATTTGCCAGATTTAAGAAAAATAGAAGCAACCAATAACCCCAGATTATCATACATTCACCCCAATGCATTCTACAGACTTCCCAAGCTGGAATCGCTCATGCTCAACAGCAACGCGCTGAGTGCCCTGTACCGCAGTACAATAGAATCCCTGCCTAACCTCAAAGAAGTCAGTATACACAGCAATCCCATTAGATGTGATTGTGTCATCCGATGGATTAACATGAATAAAACAAACATTCGCTTCATGGAGCCGGAGTCCCTGTTTTGTGTAGACCCTCCTGAATTCCAAGGTCGGAATGTGAGACAGATACACTTCCGGGAAATGATGGAAATCTGCCTCCCCCTGATAGCTCCTGAAAGTTTTCCGTCTACTCTGGATTTAAAAGCTGGAAGCCATATTTCCTTACACTGCAGAGCAACAGCAGAACCAGAACCTGAAATCTACTGGATAACACCATCAGGACACAAACTTTTGCCTAATACTATCTCTGATAAGTATTACATTCATTCCGAAGGAACGTTAGACATAAGTGATGTAACACAAAGAGAAAGTGGATTGTACACATGTATAGCAACAAATTTAGTTGGGGCAGACCTAAAGTCAGTCATGATTAAAGTGGATGGCTCTTTCCCTCAGGACAGCAATGGATCTTTAAATATTAAAATAAAAGACATAAAATCTAATTCTGTTTTGGTTTCATGGAAAGCAAGTTCTAAAATTCTAAAGTCCAGCGTTAGATGGACAGCCTTTCCAAAAGCTGAAGACTCCCAGGCTGCACAGAGCGCTCGAATACCATCTGATATAAAGGTATATAATCTAACACATCTAAATCCATCAACTGAATACAAAATTTGTATAGATATTCCCACTATCTATTCACAAAGTAAGAAACAATGTATCAATGTAACCACAAAAGGACTGGACTTGGAAGTGAAAGGCTATGAAAGGAACAGCATAATAGGATTCCTTGCCTGCCTTGGTGTTCTTTTGGGAATCATCTCTGTGATATATTTCTACAGCTGCATCTCTCAAGACATGAACTATGGCATTGGACCCAGCTATCTAAGGAATTACCTGAAGAAACAAACCTTTTCACTCAATGAGCTTTATCCTCCTCTAATCACTCTTTGGGACATGGGCAAAGAAAAAAGCACAGCAATGGAAGTAAAAGCAACGGTAATAGGTGTGCCAACAAATATGTCATAAATATGTCAGTATACCACTTAATTTCTGAAATAAAAAGCACATAACTTTTGTGCTGAATAAAAAGGCAACAAGAAAAAGTATTTCTCTTAGGAACTAGATGCCTGGACTTTGCTGCCACCAACAAATGGAGAAGAATTTTAATTAACTGGCTTCTAAGGGTATTCTACCAACCAAATAAAATTAACTTCATTTTCTAGAACTTTCATGGGACTTTTAAGTCTGGAATACAGTGGAAGTAGCCAAGAACATTTTCTGTAATTTTTTTTTTAATTATTATATAAAAGTAGTGGAACTGAGCAATACCTCCTCCTGTGCTGTATTACACACAATAGCCACGAGTTTTTGCAGTGAACAGATATACTAGGATTGACATATGGTGTAATGAAATGGACAAATTCTGTAGAGTAGACACAGTGAGTATGTGAATTTTTTTTAATGAGAAAATACATTTTTGATTAAAACCAAAATACTTTTTGTCTTGTTTGTTTCTAAAAAAACCCACCCATGATTCTGGGAGCTCTTGCCTGACAATAAACAAACCCATTCCAATGCCTGATAAAATATTTCCTTACATATTCTCCTATTAAAATGCTAATCTGAGCACATTTTTTGTGCTGGTTTTAGATTGTATAACATATTTCTATCAGAAAAGTAAGTTTAGTGGTAGTTTTTAATCAAATGGTCTTTACTACAAGAACATTTTAAAGGCACAAGGGATGCTGGAGATGAGGCCACTTAAACCCACTTAAATTTGATTTCAACATGGATATTGGTTAATGAATGGTTGTTTGATCCTTTATTATTTACACTTTCACGTGTCTGTGTGAAATACTTCTGTTCTCTAAGCAACATGCGAGCCTGCAGATCTTTGTTTCATTATATTTGTATTACATTATTTAATTGCTATGCAAAAGTAGTCTCTTCTAGGACACATGGCAGTGCTTTCCATGGCACTACCATGAACCACCATTCATATAAACATAACATCTTTAACATCTACACAGAAACATCTGCATGATATTAGCCATTCTCCATGACCAAAGACATTCTTCATGTCAAAATGCCCACAGAAGCTACAGGTGAGCAGTGGAATTCTTGTGTAGCTGTGTATAAAAATGGACAGCTTTTCCTTCTACAGATTTTCCACATAAACCTGAAGTCCTTAGGAAGTAATAAATCCATCTTGTAGCTTTAAAAGCTTAGTGCATATTTAATTGGCATTTTTCACAAACATATGTCAAAAAAAAAGAACAGCAGTTTTTTTCAGCAAAGTAGAATCTCTTAAAAATATACTAGTGCTAATTCTTAGTAGTGCTAAAGTATACTTTTTCATAATCTCTTAATTTACAGGAAGGTTGGGTTTTTTCTACACAAAGCATAGGGCTAAAATTTTCATGCATTTCATTAATTGGGATGTTTACTCTCTTTAATGGAGGTAGGAGCTGACAAGGAGTTATATATAATTTCCTCAGAAACAGAAAAGCATTGTTACACATCTGTGTTTCCATTTATTTCATGTTTTTCTCTCAGGATTGCAATGCATTAAAAGCACTACTTACTGGTTATTGAAACAAGAAAATAGTAGCTCAGAAATAGATTTTTTCCTTGGCATTTGACAGCTAACTTCATTCTGAAATGTATCACTAATGGAAGAGAGAAGGCAAATTTAAGCATTTGAAATAATCTGGCTAGGCAATACCCAAAATACAATACCAAAATCACTTTAAAATTAATTTATCTTACTTTTTTTCTATTAGGCACTAGACTGACAAGTAGTGTTCTATACATAATAAGATTAAGCATTTACTTCTTGATAAAACATTTACTGCCATTTCAAAAAATAAATTTCAGTATCTCATCAGCTAACACAGTCAAATGCTAAGCTACATATGAACATTTCAGTTTCTAGTTTAGCTACAATGCTGTGAAATCATAACTCCAAACAGTACTTAAAAAACTTAAGAGATCACAGAAAAAAATGTTGACTTATATTCTAAAAGGAAATTTCCATTTCCAAAATTCACTAATAAAACCCATTCTGCTTGTGTAGCCTGAAGTAGTGACCTCAAGATAACTTAAAATAGAAATTGAGATCCTTCCCACAATCTTTTGCTGGCCAGTAATAGAAAGGACACAATGATCAACAATAATCTTGTAAGATATCTTATAAGACAGAAGAGACATTTATGACAGGAGTTCCCACATAGTATAGAAAATAAATTCACATACTGGACAATCCTAGAAGAGTTGAGAGAAAAAAGTTGAAAAGCGTCACTCTGTCAGACTTAAGAAAGAAAATAATTCTTATGACTAAACTGAATGGAATGGATGTGTGGCACTGACAAGACAAAAAACTTTACTTAGAAGGAAGTGTACAGTAAGTATGAAAGTTCATTATTAAAATATCGGAAGACATTTTGAAGGATATAGCTAAATGGAATTGAGAAGATAGCCATCAAACACAAACCAGTAGAGACAAAAATTCAGCTCATGTTAAAGATTAGAAAAGATGCTTGGAAAAACGTGAACAATTGAATGCAGCTTTTGTAGAGGTAAGAAACAAGATGACTAGAAATACATCCAGAGTGAAAAAATTACGGGTATTGTCTGCTGAAGATCATGAGACGTGATCACAACATAGCTTATCATTGGGGAAGTGATAGATACATGTGATCATTTTAGAGCATCTTTGGCTCTCATGAGCAGCAGTAGAAAGGTGTTGGAATAAGCTACTAGGTAGGAAAAAAAACCCTTTCTGAAATATTGGTTGACCTTCCAAACCTCGTGCTTTGATAGGTCAGTTGATTGATGTATCAAATGTGTAATTTGAATAGCTTTCCATTTAATACCTTTGGAAATAATTAGAACCAATCTTCTCAGGAAAAGATTCATAGATACTCAGGGAAAATGCTAAACTACAACATAAAAAGAGAAGGATTATCTAAACAAGAGAAGATAATCTAAACATTCAGTAAACATGAAATATAGACACAGAGAAAAAAAGTTAACCTAGATGACAAAATCTGTGAAGGTTAAAAAAAAAACCCTACCAGACTTCATTTTTGAATATAACAACTATAGAAGTTCGATACTAAACTGGAGAATTGCAGTTACTCATTTATATGGATAAATTCAATTTATTACTGAAACCTGGTAAGATTTGCATGATTGGAATGTTAAAATACACAGTCATAACCTGTCTAGTGAGAAATGTGCTTTGAAACTTCACTTGAGCTATTCACTTCACCTTCAATAAAAATTCTAACAGAGTTGATTCCTTGTCAATGTTTGCATTATAGGGCAGTGTAAAAATAATACAATATGAAGTATCCAACCACATTCTGTCCATGATTAGCTGCACTTCAGTATTTTAAGACAAAATGTACAAGCATCCTTTGTAAATAGCATAAGCATACAGTAGAACTAGTAATGAATAATGGAAATGGACCCTATGGTACGTGACTTTCTAGGGTTATGTTATTTTTCTGGTTACATTAAGTGTTCATTTCTATAGACAGAGTGATCAAAAAGAGATAGAAGGTTTTGCCAATTGGACATCAAGTTTAAAAGACTCGTTCTTTTGAACACTCAAGAAAAACTTTAAACAAATGTACCGTACACCTACCTACCCAACCACAATATTCTCAGAGAGATATAAAGCTGCAGATATATTGAAGTACCTTCAAAGCAACGGATTCTTTTATTAAGTCCTTCCTTCCTTCCTTCAGACAAAGCTGAAAACTACAAATTAAATTCCTCTGTCAGCTAAAAAATTCTTTTTACAAATCTCTCTCACTTGCTTTACAAATCTCTCTCACTCTTTCTGTCTCTCAGCTTCAAGTATTTTTAGAACCTTTTTCCCAAAGCCCTTTTCTTTACCTTGATGCAAATGCTCTATTCCCTTCCATGCTCCCTGTGGGTCCTTTGCTTATTTCCTGCTACTATTGTTGCCAGACTATCATATAATTTCCAACATGGACAGTAAGGACAGATGTTGTCTGACTTATTAAAAAAAATTATCAATGAAACATAATATTTGGAGGCAAAATATTTGAACAGAGAAATACAAATATTAAAGAAAGACCTGGCATTCATAGAGAAAAAAACCTAGTGCAAAGCTGATCAGCTAATGAGATGAAGCATCTCTGAAGGAAATAAAGCAGAAAAATGTAACAACATTCAGATGAAAATAATAATATGGGAGAAAGATAAAGCTGAAAGGCCAGGAAATTTGGGCAGATGGCCTACTCCTGATCCTAAAATAGATGATGTTCTTTTCAACATTACAGTTTAGATAAGTGGAAAACAACTCCATCTGCCTCACCCTTACATAGCTATTGTTCGTTATCCATGCTGATGACAAGCTCACACTGTGCTCCAAATAGCCATAATGTTTTTGTGAATCACAGGAGTAGATCTAGTTCAGTGCTGGTGTCTTCCTCTATACACATTTCTTCCAGTCCAGACCTAGATTCTATAAAGAAAACCTTTCAGCATTCATTTACTACACTTTACAGGTCAAAGGGTTTACAATTTTGTCATTTAGCATGTGAGCACAAGTCAGATTCCTTGAGATGGCTGCTGAGAATAACTTTTGAGGGCAGAATCTTGTCATAAATTCTTTTTTTTTTTTTGGTATGAAATTTTACTCTGTGCTGTTAACATTTATAACTTCTTTTTGTTTCTGTCTGTAGCATGAACCTCAGCTAAACTTAAAAATATACAGCTGAATACTTTGTAACACCAAAAAAAGTGGGTTACTGTCTGAATACTATTGAAGACAGCTAAAAGATGCTTTTGGTCTTTTGGTGAAATGATTTTATAGAACACAGAACCAGATGATGAAAATTATCTATTCCTAAATATTTTAACATTTAAGTGGAATATAAAAGGGCTACAAAGAGAGTCAGAATTATCACTTTTAATTAAATGCAAAGTGCCCAATAGCTATGCCAAATAAAAACCCAACCATTTAGAGTTAGTCTCACTCTAGCAATGCAACAACCATCATTACATTACAAGTAATCAGCTATCTTTTTGTTTACGTACCAGATAATAAAAGGATTAAATTAAATCAAACTGTTACTATAAATTATAGTCCCTTAGATTAATTTAATCTTACCTTAGCAATTAATATAAAATGGGGTGTTAAAATCTTACATAATTTATTTCATAAATGCTCTGAAGTTATTAATGATAAGTGCCTGCCCATTTTTAACAAAGTGCAATATTGAATATTCATGTGTCACACAATGTATTCCTAAATATGAAATAATGCTTTCTCCTAAAATACCTGCTTGCATAAGTTAAACTATCAATACCTAAAATATATAATGTGCATACCACTATCTCAATTCCACTCCTTCTCCAGGCACGTAAGATGTTTTCATTACTCCAGCTAGGATGAACTGTATCCTCATGACTTCCAGACTTTTAGTTTGAGAAGTCCAGAGTAGTACTGTCCATTGTCACAACACTTATAAATGTATCATTCCAATACACTTTGTTGCCTTTCAAAAAAGGCCAATTAAAAATTATCTCCTTTCCTTCCTTCCAAGAAATTCAACCTCTCTTGCACCCTTCACTTTTCACTCCTTCATTTAGCATTCATCTACTGTTTGCTCTTACACAAAATCACATCGGCAGCGACCCTTCTTTTTAACTATTTTCTACTTCATGAATACTTCATCTTTTTCCCAGACTCCTACAAACTGGACTACTTCCAGAGTACACTACTTCCAGAGTATCCTTCTCTATGATATTTATTATCATTTTATAATTACCAATGACATGGAAAAAAAAAAAGAAAATAAAAAAGCTGAATTGTTTTGTGGATTTAAAGGCAAATTTCAAGTGTAGCCAGAGGAAAATCACAATCCTTAGAACTCTGCAATCCAATCCCCAACCTACTTAAGCAGTCAGCTTTGCTTGAATGGTATTATGTTAACTGAAGCTCCCTTTCTCCCCCTTGGACTTAGGAAAGCTGACTAAAATGAAGGATGTCCACTACAGGTAATTTCAAGTTATTTGTATCTTTTGCCATGTCTGGATTATTAGAAAAGAAAACAGAAAGAGACTAATCTTATTATCCATCCAGCGTTTCAAAAGCAGGTAACAATTTCTAAGCATATAGCAATAAACACATCAAACCAAAGCACATACACCAAAGATTATGCCCCACTACAATTAACTAAAGGTTTAGAATAAAGAAATAGAATAGATTGTCAAAGGGTTGTGACTTTTTCTCTACCATCCTGAGAAGTAGAGAAGTACCCACCACTACTTCCTCATACACAATTCATTCCACATTTAGGTGTGTAATTTCCACTGAATTCAACAGATACTTGTCTCCAGCCTGTTAAGGTGGTTTGAACATTACAAAGAATGCCCCTGGATGACCAAAAGTCTGTCCATATGAACCTATCTGCTTGATTGAATGCCCTCAAAAATTTGCATCTGCATGGCTCTACTGAATCCAGTATAAATGCAATATACATCATTAATCGAAAACATTACAAATATTTTTAATTAAGACAAAATGGTAAAAGAACAATATTATTCATTTGAAATGTTTAGAACAGAATATTTTGTGAAGAGCATCTCTTTCCCAATTAAATATTTCAATATCCATCAAAGAAATTCTAAGTAGGTAGAAAATTAAGCAGCAGCAAAGGAATTTTCTATATGTTCAGATATTATCTAACTACAAACAAAATAACATATCACACAATATATTCTAAAATACTTTAAGATAACACGTACAATATAGGTTTCCCTTGGATTCTTACTCCTCCTGATCTAAAAGTTTTGCAAGAGTCTGCTCCTGCTATTCATCTCTAATTACAAATTATCATCCTACAGAATTTCTTAGGCTTCAACTTGTCTTCTTCATCCTTTAGTCTCCTTCATTTGAAAATTTCTTTTTGCTTCAATTATCTTATACATGACAATTCTCTGTCCTTGTACATCATGCAACATCTTTCTCCCACTATCAGCATCTCTTGTTTATAATTCTGGCACAGAACTCTACTTTTCTCTTGCCAAAATTAATATTCCACCACACTGCATGTGTATAAAAAAATCTAAATGCTTCTTGCTAGAACATTTGCACTAAAATGCCAAACTTTATGTATAATGTGATGACTTTATGGTGAGTAGAGGTTTGCCTTAAAGAGTGTGGAAACTTTATCATAAATATTCAGAAAATAGACATAAAATATAAGAAAGGGAAAAAAAATTTAAAACTAAAAATGGTAAATTACAAACGTTATCATATGTTGCTAACAAATAAAGTGTCAACCAAGTAATTATTACAAGTAAAAGTGAGGAAAAATTATAACTTTAGATACTCAAGAGGTATATAAGTGAATAGTAAAAATCAAATTGAAACATAGGATGGAACAAATATTTTAGAACAAACCAGAAAAGAGCTGTACAAATGTGGCCAAAGAGGGCAAAACTGCTAAAAAACCAAATTTGCATCATCAAATCAATAAATAGGAGAAAAAACTAGTTGAATGAAAGAAGAGGTGCTACAAGTAGGTTTAATGATAGTTAAGGAAAAATGTAGGATAGATACAGAAAAGTGTAAGAAAGAGAGTTGAAAAGGAACAAGTGAAGATACTGTGGCCAACAGTCCATCGTGGAAACACAATAATTAAAGGTAGCAACAGACTAGTCAGTAGT
This sequence comes from Atrichornis clamosus, assembly GCA_013400975.1. Taxonomy (NCBI): domain Eukaryota; kingdom Metazoa; phylum Chordata; class Aves; order Passeriformes; family Menuridae; genus Atrichornis; species Atrichornis clamosus. The sequence continues at coordinate 60,700 of WBMZ01006975.1, read as the reverse complement.
CAACCAGATTTTAAACAAGAACGAGTGACAGTATTACCAGAAATTGAGAAAAATTAATGATAAAGACATGAAGAAAAACTCAAGGAAAACAAGTGAGCTTGAAGATACCATGAAATATATGTATATATATATAGGAAGATAGATATGTTTCAAATTAAGACAAGACTTAAGAAAAATGGGGAAGAAACAAGACAGCAGGCATATGTGCCTTGATTTGGCCAAAAATATTTAGTACAGAAAAAAGCTGTAAAGAAGCTTTACCTCTTTTTCATTTCTTTTTTCTTTTTGTTGCTGTTGTTTCATTTTCAAAACGATTTCAGATTATTCTGAAATAATGCTTAGGATATAAACTGCAGTTTCCACATCTTATGAACAAGAGTCAAGGAAATAGTTACAATATTAATTGTAAAGCAAGGAGTATAAAAATATTTATTAGAAAGTGAAAAAAAATGCTTAAGCAATGACAAAGAGCATGCTGGGAAATTCTGGCTAATATGAAGAAGGCAGTGACAGGTAGTGTCATTTGGGAGGTTTCATTCAGAAGACAATTGAAAGCTGATAACCCTGTGTTATTAAGCAAAATACTTTCCTAACGAAATCTCAGAGGGAAGGAGACACTACTGCCTCTAATTAAAGAGAGAGCTCAAGGTCCAGGAGCTGCTTAACAGTATCAATTATAATGCCACTAATAACCAATTAAGGTTTGTGATTTTTCTAAATATTACCAGAGCCACAGCAATTTCAATTGTTGTTTTTAAAAAGCCTCTAAGTTCTTTAAAAATAATTAATTCAGAAGGATTAACTACAAAATCCATTTAAAGGCAACAATGAAAGACACTGGAAGGTATTTGAGTTCGTTCTTAATGATGTCCAAAGCAAGCATATTCCACCAAAAAGAAGCCAACCATTGTTAAACAGAATAAAAGATTGAAAAAAAAAGAAAAGGGAAGACCAAGAATAGAGGGGAAAACAAAATAAACAAAATCAATTAAATTAAGAGGAAAAAAGAGGAAATACAAGAATAATCCTGTATAATATTAAATTATACAAGTCAATATATTTAAGTTATATATAAAAATACTGACCAATGCAAAAGAGTCAGTCAGAATACAGTACAGAAATCTATTTCTCATAAAGAATTTTTTAAAACTCATTTTAAAACTCTTAGCAAACTAACTGAAAAATCAGTGAAAACTTGGAAGAGAGACTGAGTAAGCCAACCTGGTGTCTGTATCTAAACCAGAGCTGATCTGCTGAGTCTCTGATGATATATTTAAATGTAAATCTGTCTTTCAAATGTAATATGGAGAGATCTGAATTAGGAAGTCCATATAGTGCTATGAAGTCCTTCATGGCTTTTCTGGCTCAGGTCCAAGTGCATTTGAACATTACTAGTTTGACAGAAAGGCACATTAATGTAACTTCCACCTAGATTGTATACACAAAGGTGCTAAAATACACAGTACTACCCATAGTAGTCTGGGCAACATCACTGCACACTCTAGGGGTAGTGGTCAATGATTTGTGCTGTTTTGAGATCAGTTGCAAGTGGTGTTCCTCAGGGTTCTACTCTGGGATTTAACCTTCTTAACATCTTTATTAATGACCTGCAGGAGGAAACAAAATCCTTATCAATCTAACAATACTAATTTGGAAAAAGCAGTCAATATATTCAACCACAAGGCTGCCATTTAGAGGCATCTAGAATTGCTGGAGAATTGGGCCAACGGGCTGTTATGAAATTCAGCAAAGAGATGTGTAAAGTCCTGCACCTAGGAAGGACTAACCCCTGAATGAGTACAAACCTGTGACAGCCTCACTAGGGAGTAGCTCTGCTGAAAATGACCTGGGGCTCCTAAGCACAGCTCGCTAAGAGTATACTGAGCTGTATTAAAATCAAATTAATAGAAGACTGAGGAAAAGAATTCTCCTTTGCTCAGCACCTGTTAGAACACCTCTGTAATACTGTGTCCAATTTTGGATCCCCACCTGCCCCCTCCATATGAGACATCGATCAACTGGAGCGAGCTTAGCAGGAGGCTCCTAAGATGTCAAGGGCTAGAGCTCTTCTCTAAGAAGAAATTCTGAGGCAGCTGGGTTTGCTCAGCCTGGGAAAAAAAGGATTGAGAAGAATAAGTAGCAGCCTTCCAGTATCTAAGAGGTGGCCACTGAGAAGACAGAGTCAGGCACACTACTGAGGTGCACAGCAGGAAAATGAGTGACAATAACCATAAACAGAAGTTAGGAGGAAGCTAATTTAACTAGATATAGGAAAAATAATTAATTATGAGGAAAACAAATCTTGGGAATGACTTGCACAGATATGGTATAAAATTATAAGCAATATGATCTGAGTCATAATTGACACTGTTTTGAGGTTGAATAGATGACTTATCTTCCAACCTGAATAATTCTGCAGAGGAACTTTATGCCCAGAGACTACACATGCAATGTAACCTGCTCAGAGAAGCAGGGATGTTTTTATCTGAAATGACTCCAAAGTTTTGCACAGGAATATCTTATTTCTTTTTAAATGATTCCAAGAGTTCTTCTTGCAGAAATGCTAAAATTTCAGCAGTTTTTTAGGCCCCTTAAATGTCTAAATTTTAAAACTGTATTCATAATGCAGACAGCTATTTCCATACTTTTTCAACATGTGGCCATATTTTTATTTCAAATATATTTATTCTACTTTTTTGAACTCAATCCTTAGGAATTTCTTACATGCCTTTTCTCATGCTCTATCATTTTCATTATGATGCTCTTCTACATATCTAAATGGCATGATTTTGCATAAATGGAGAGCAGCAGACGGTGAAACTGAATATATGAGTGTTTCCTTCCTTTTATACCAATGCAGACATGAGTAACTAGCTATAACTATCATGTATTTTTCTGGAATGTAAAAGATTTTGAATAAATCCATGAACATGAAAAAAAGATTAAAATTCACAGTCACAAAATATTCTGAGTTGGAAGGGACCCACAAGGATCACTGAGTCCAACTCAAATGAATGGTGCGTGCAGGGATCAAACCCATGACCTTACCATTCATTGCACTATGCTCTAACCAACTGAGCTAATCTCTCTTCCAAAAAGAAGCATGAAACTGATGAACCAGAAAATTTTTCCTCTTGTATTGTCAATTATTATGAAATTTCATTTCTTTGGGGTATGGCTTTTTTCTATACCTTCACAGAAGCGTTTGGGTTGGAAATGACCTTTAAGATCATCAAGTCCAACCATTAACCCAGTACTGAAAAGTCCACCACTAAACCCTGTCCCTAAGACAGAGGACATATACATGTCTTAAATACTTCCAGGGATGATGTACCCGGTCAACCACTTCCTGGGCAGCCTGTTCCAATGCTCAACGAGCCCTTTAGTGAGGAAAGTTTTGCTAATATCCAACCTAAACATTCCCTGGCACAACTTGAGGGCATTTCCTCTTGGCCTATCACTTTTTACCTGGGAGAAGAGACCAACACCCTCCTTGAACAACATTCTTGCAGGACTTGGCCTTGGTGAAGCCATGCTGGTGTCTCCAACCATCTCCCTGTTAATGATGTAAATGGCTTCTAGGAGGATCTGTTCCATGACCTTCCCAGGCACAGAGGGGAGGCTGACAGGTCGGCAGTTCTCAGGGTCCATCTTTTAACTCTTTTTAAAGATCGGTACAAAATGCTTACCCTTTTTCCAGTCACTTGGGACTTCACCTGACTGCCATGACTTTACAAATATGATGGAGAGTAGTATGGCAACTACATCAGCCAGTTCCCTGAGGACTCTGGGATGCATCTCATGAGGTCCCCTAGACTCACGTACATTCATGTTCTTCAGGTGGTCATGAATCTGATCTTTACTTACAGTGGAGGAACTTAGCTCCCCAGTTCCCATCCTGCTGTACATCCACTCCAGAAGCATGGGGAGAGAGGTTGCCATTGAAGACTGTGGCAAAAATGTTGTTGAGTAGCTCTGCCTTCTCCTCATCTGTTGTTGCCATTTTATCAGCATTGTTTATCACAGGGTTTACACCTTCTTTGACTTTCCTTTTCTGGTTAACATACCTGTAGAAGCTCTTCCAGTTAGTCTTTGTGTACCTTACCAGGTTGAGTTCCAGCTTCCCCTTGGTGTTCCTCACGCCATCCCTACACAACCGACCTGCATCTCTACGCTCTTCCCAGGTTACCTGTCCTTGTTTCCACTGCCTGTGGATTTGCTTTTTTGCCTTTAGTTTGACCAGCAGGTCCCTACTCAGCTATGCCAGCCTCTGGCCTTCCTTGCCCAATTTCTTTCTCCTGGGGAATTTTAGCTCTTGTGCTCTATGGAAGACTTCATCAAAAATTTAACATCTCTGTTCTTCTCCTTTGTCCCAGAGGTCAGTCTCCCAGGGCATCCTATTGACTATCTTCTTGAAGAGCTGCAAGTTTGCTTTCCTAAAGTTCAGGGGCCTAACTGTACTATAGACCTGATCCATAACCCTCAGGACCACAAACTCCACAAATGTATCATCACTGCAGCCCAGATTGCCTCCAGTCTTGATGTCCCTGACTAGCTCATGTGTTTTGGTGCCCATCAGATCCAGGAACAGAACCACTCTGGTAGGGCTGTCTCTTACCTGGCTCAAAAAGTTATCTGGAATACATTGCCCAGACAAGTCCCATACTCTCCATCTTTGGAAGTGTTTGGATGTCCAGTTGGATGGGGCTTTGGGCAATCTAATCTAGTGAAAGATAACCCTGCCCACAGGGATTGGACTAGGGGATCTTTAAACGTCCATTCTGACTCGAACCATTTTATGGTTCTAAGGAAAACATAAAGAAAGACACTGACATGTAAGAAAGTGGCTGGTCAGTACATTTGCCTGGCAAAGTGTTGTACCTGACCACCACAATCTGTCTGTCTAATTAAGCCCTAGTCCTAAGAATTTTCTGTGTAAATATGCTGTCTATTCTGTGTGTGTGTGTGTGTGTGTGTGTGTGTGTGTGTATAATCTACTACAGAACATCAGGCTGAACTGGAGCCTCTGTTGGATGAGACATTCCAGAGGGACTGTAGGTCTGGGGGACCCATAGCTCTTGTTGCCAGTAATTGTAAGACACTGAGACACAATTCTGGGTGGAATGACTGATTGCTGAAAACACACATGCTGTGGATGAGTCTGATTGTGAACAACAGCAAACTCCAGTCCTCATCAGTAGGATGGGAGGAACAAGATCAGGCTATCCATGCTGCTCCTGTTCATATGCTTATGCTGGATACAGAAACTGTTTTTTCTCTGTGTTATCTGTGTGGGAGTAAAGAGTGTGTACTTTGGAAGACAGAACCACAGCAACATCTCATTTGTGGCATCAGGACAGGAGCCTCCCTGAGTCTTAAAATGCACCAAAGTTGGTTCTAGCATACTAAAGAAAAAAGTCTTGCCAGCATCCTGAAGTTCATAGGATCCAGCATCTCTAACAAAATTTCTAAGGTTATCCTATCAATAAGAACATTGTAAGTAATAATATTGAGGTGATACCTGGTTTAATTCAATAATCACTATATATGTAAGTAAGTGTGCATTTCTAGTTTTAAAAATAGCTTCTAGTTTAAATATATTTCAATAGAGAAGTATCCCAAACTATTTTCACATTTTTTTCCCCTTTACAGCACAAAATAAACTCTCACCGCACATCACCACCATAGGCAAAAATAATTGATTAGGGTTAGGCTTACTGGATCTGATGTATGCTGACAAACACTTTGACTGGTTTTCTCTAGGACCTCAAACACACTGCACCACTGAAATAATTTGCTCTTTGTCCACTGGCAAAAGAACTGCCTGTTACTAAAGTGAACAACCTGTGCTTCTACCTTTGAGATCTTAATAATCATTCAAATTGACAGCACCAACCAGGGTCAAAATGTTATCATGTTCCGAGGAACCAATTCAGGAGAGACACACCTTAATTAGCCATGCTACCTCAGGGAAAAGTACATTTTTTTTTAAAAAGCAACTGTTTTCGTTTTACTGTCTGATATTATTATGCTCTTTCATTTAAAATAATTAAATACATTGACTCGAGTTTGGTATCCTTCTCTCACAAAAAGCCAGTTTAGTAAATTTGTTTGCCTACTAGCTCTTACTTTGTATTAGAGCTGATGCCTGTGATCTTGTCATCCTCTCCTAAAGTACTTGCCAAATTTTAACCCAGTTACACAGAGTCTAACCTCCACCCTCATCCCTGCTCGTGGCATTTTCTTAGCTTCCCTCAGAAACCGAAAGGAAATATGAGAGGCAATGACTTAATTATATTTAGAGTATCTGTTTCTTAAAGTCTTGAGTCATATAGTTCTCCACTAATCCTTGTTCCTCGAACTAACAAGCCAATGATACTACAGCAGCAGTAATTCCTTCCTTTTGTCATATTGCTAATGATGGAAGAATGTGTAATATTTAAGTCCATGTTTGTTCAAAATCTTTGACTTGTGTAGTCTCCTCCACAGAACCTACTTTTTAATTCCATAATAAAGGTGGTGGATATCCCTTCTCTGGAAACATTCAGGGTCAGGCTGGACGGAGCTCTGAGCTGCCTGATCTAGTTGAACATGCCCCTGCTTATTGCAGAGGGGTTAGACTAAATGTCCTTTAAAGGTCCCTTCGAATTTAAATGCTACTATGATTCTTTTTTTTGTTAACTCTGTGAAAGCTTGAGACTTTGATATATAGTCAAAATAATAACTATAAAGAATACTTATTAAATGTTTCACATTAGGAAATATCAAAGCTCTTAAAGATTTTTCATAGTTCTTAACAATTTATTTAAGCACATGAAATCAAAATATTTGGTAATTTCTAATTTTTTTTTCTATATACTTCATTGCTACAGAGATTTCATGATTCAATTGATTTATAGATACTGGTAGAAAAACCTCTTACACAGTTAAGATGGTCCAGTATCACTTTTAAAATATTTTCCTGTTAACACAGCCACTTTAATGTGAACTTTATATATAAACTTTAATTGCATATAGGGCAGTGAATGTCCAAGTTTCCAACCCAGTCTACAATGCTGTAAAATCAATTGTTCAGTGAATGACTGCTCATATCCACTCAACATGAATTACTGCTTTATAAAGTATATGGATATTTTTCCCTTGTGTGCAACAAAATATAGTGTATCTAGTTAAAACAGGAGAGATAAATCCATATTTTCTACTGCTTATTCAAATTCTGTGTACTAGAAATGTCATTTTTCTATTTGCCTCAAGGTGCCACACTGAACAATTCTCTCCATTTTTATGAGTTACTAGTTAGCTCATACACCCCTGTTTTCTTCTTTTTATTTAAAGATTGATTCCTGGTCATCTCATAGGACAATGCGTCACTCATAATCTCTTGCCTACTTATTACATATAAAATATTACAGATGCATATGGTCCTGTAGTATACATTATTGTTACTCATAATAAGCAGCAACCACTTCGAACACTCTAAGTTACAAGTTTGATTCCCTCATTTAAAACAACTAATCCAACCAAGATCAGAACTTAAATTACCCTTATAAGGTTAATTCATATAAGGACATGTTCAAAATTTTCTAATCTAACAATCATTGACCCTAAGATTAGATACTAGAATAAAGTTTAGCACATACGTAGGCATGTAAGTGCCTATAAACTCAGAAACGGAGGGCTGTGGTGGTTGCATCATTTGCTCCATCAACTTCTGTTCAGAGTAGAAATCAAGCACCACGATATTCAACATGAGACAGTCAAGTGTTCAAAAGATTCTGAGTACATAAATGCACAAGCAGTGTTATCAGTGGAAGACTGTACTAAATTAATGTCTCGTTCCTAAAAATCAGGAAATGTTGGATTTCACATACACCAAAAAAACTGATGTACTTTAGATAAAAGTGTCTTATGAACTATATGCAACTTGGAAAAGCATTTTAGGCAATATGCAATTACATATTCCATATGGGTTGCTAAATTCAACAAGTAACTGTAATTACATTGAAGAATAGAAATTTTTTTTCTGGATTAGTGAGTTTTTCTGGATTACTGACAAGGTCAGTAACATGGCTAACAGCAAAACTTACAAAATTTACTGCTTAAAATACTAGCCTAAAATTGAATGCCTCAAAAAGCCTTACATTCTATACCACCTACAAGGATGCTATGAAAATGGAATTAGCCTTTGAAAACTATTTCACTGAAATGTAACTCCACAATGATTGGAATTCAGTGGTATCAGTTTATCAATATGCAAGCTAGGCAACACAGACACATTGAAAAATTAAGCTCATAAACAAGCAATTTCATGAAACTTTTTCAGACTTTGAATTAATATTAACCAAGCCAGAGGAAGATATTAGTTTGAAGAGAATGAGTTTCAAACCCAGCAGAGTTTTATAAAACTACCTAAATCTTTTTTCTGTTGTTCTGATAAAGTGACATGCAATGGCTACATAACACAACAGAGTTTATCTTTTATTTTAAATCACTTTTTAAAAGAGAAGCATTCATACACTTGCTAAGGACTTTCTATTAATAAATAGCACGTGCTACACAGCAGATGCAATGAGGAAGCACCCTTATATTTACCACTAGTATACATTTAATTTATTCTTGCTTTCCTCTAATGATTGGCATTTATGCTGTATCAAATCTATATTTATCAATCCCCCACTATGTATGGTTAAGTACACATAGATGCAGCTTCAATTTGTTGAAGGGAGCCACACAGCCATAACGTGTCTGCTAAAGGCCACTTATTTACAGGTGCCAGTACATTTGCACTTGACACAATTTGTCCTGGAACAGAAGGAAGGAAGAATAAGCAAATAAAGACAGGATATTACATCTGAGTAATTCTTCTCAGTGATGCCCTATGTTCCAGAAGTTAAATACATATACTGTGAAAAGACAAACTTAATACCTACAGAGCTAAGATTTTTGTGGCTTTTGAATTTCTCAAAGTTATCTTTGCTTTTGTGTTTCCAGAAGCAGCAACCAGTACAATTCCATTACCTTCTTTGTACCAATCATTATTTTTAACACTTCTCCAGAGAACATTTTTATTCACCTACTGACCAAATGAAATAGTTGCAGTTTTTAAATCCTCTCTTCTCAAGAAAATCTCTCTCTGTATTCACTGCTCTACCTGACTATCCGGCAATAATAAATTTAATTAATTCACTTAGGAACTCTTAGAGTAACTCAGCTTACTACTTCTTTATTCGTCTGTTACTAATGAATTTTTACAATCCATTAGACTGCCTATTCACCTTGGCTGTTTTTCTGGAGTACTTCAGTCTTCCATGCCACTTTATGATTAAAATAATTTGATATTATATATGAAATTTTTCTCTTCTTCTATAGCATCATTCCTAAACAGGCCAAACATTGTAATAAGATATTAATTTACATACTGAATTTCCATACTAAGAAAAAGATCTCTCAACCTTACTCATTCATTTATCTGATCTCTCCACTTTCATCTTAGAATTACTATCCCAGTATACGAGTACCATCTGTACAAAATCAATAGCAATAAGGCAATTTTAATGGAGCTTGCCACATTTCCTTGGGAATACTTAAGGTGTCACTTGATTTTCAGAAAATCTTATTGTAGCTATGAGTCTGGGATTTTTTCTAAAATGATGCAAACATTTAGATCTACTCTGTCTCTTCTGAAGATTGAAACCTGTATTATTTATTTTTTCTTCATTTGAACTGTTCTCATAATCTTCAAAACTTCATAATGTTTTACTGTTTGAAATGTTGTATTCATACAATTTGTACTGGCCTGCTAGCTGCATCTAGCAAAAGGCCAAATCTTGTTTTTCTGCTCCAACTACAACTGCAGTTATTCAAAGAACCCCTTTGTGGGTTTTTTTTAACAAGGAAGGAAGCAGATTTACAATATCAAAGTTTTTGAAAAAGAAACAAGAAATTATGACAAAAACTGTTCTGTAACAGTAACATGAAATTAGTGCTGTGATCATAAACTAAAGCCATCACTATTGTTCTATTCTGCAACTACTCTGCACTGCAATTTATAATATCAGATGCAGTATTGTCTTACACCACTGTCATGATTAGAGCAATAAATTTTAGAACTGTAAATTATGTATATCTCTTACTATATAGAATAGCTAAATGAGAAAAAGCATCTGATGAAGGAAATAAATCACGTGTGAAATTCTTGTGAGAAAACAATCTACTTGTTTCCATACAATATTTTATTACTAAGCAGCCTGACCAACTGCAGAAGCAAAAGGTGACCCCAGTTTACAGGTGCCACATTTTGATTACGCCAAAATATGCGAAAAATCCTTTCTGTGTGCTACTGAATCTCTAATGTTGTAGATATTTTCTAACTTAATTTCCTGCAAACTTTTCATGAATCACCCATTTTTATTATGGCATTTTGTATGGCTAGATTAATCTAATCATAAATATTTTAATTCAATCACTGAAATGGATGCTGGCTTAGGGAAGAAAAATACAGATTTGTTGTTTTAACATAAATTTACTGGAAATTAATCACAGAATAATTTTGATTTGTAGATACCTGTGGAGATCATCCTGCTCAAATTATTCTTAACTTCATAGATTGATTTAACTTCTCACGGCCTTTCCCAGAAAAACTCTAAAAAATTTACGAATTTATTGTATCACATGTCTTCTTTGAATACTTTATTTCCATTTTCAAATTCTTCAGACTACCTTGGACCATCAATCATGGGACTTTTCTGTATCGTACTAGCCTACAAATTGATTTTTTAATATATATTGTTCTGAAGGAAATGATTGCAGACACACTAAACTGTCAGTCACACTAATACATTTTCCTGCACATGGAAAAGGAACCTCTTTCTGTTTCAAAATCCCAGAAAATTCAGAATTCAGAATACATTTTTCCAAAGTGTATAGCTAGTTGCCAATGTTTAAAGAAAGCAAAAACGAATGTTTCTCCATGATGCTGAGAATATAAAAATATTAGAGAGCATTGACTAACTAAAAAACTAAAAACTAAAATACGTATTTATTTATTTATTTAGATCATCAAGTGCTGAAGAAAAGATGTGTGTATTTTTATAAGAAATTTCACAATAATACCTTTATGAATTATCTGGACAGGGGGATCGAGTGCACCCTCAGTCAGTCTGCAGACATCAGGTTGGGCAGGAGAGTTGATGTGCCGGGGAGGGGGAAGGCTCTGCAGAGGGATCTGGACAGGCTGGATCAATGAGCCGACACCAATGGCACGAGGTTCAGTAAGGAGAAATGCTGGGCCGCGCACTTGGGTCAAACAACCCCATGCAGCGCTACAGGCTGGGGGAAGAGTGGCTGGAAAGCAGCCTGGTGGAAAAGGACCTGGGAGTGCTGGTTGACAGCCAGCATGAGCCAGCAGCATGAACGTGAGCCATGTGACCAAGAAGGCCAATGGCATCCTGGCCTGTATCAGGAATAGTGTGGCCAGCAGGACCAGGGCAGGGACTGTCCCCCTGTGTTCGGCACTGGTGAGGCCACACCTCGAGTGCTGTGTCCGGTTCTGGGTCCCTCACTACAAGACACTGAGGTGCGGGAGCGTGTCCAGAGAAGGGCAACAAAACTGATGAAGGGTGTGGAGCTCAAGTTCTACGAGGAGAAGCTGAGTGTTGCTTAGCCTGGAAAAAAAGGAGGCTCAGAACAGACATTTCAGCTCTGAGGGGAGGTTGTAACAATGTGGGTGTTGGTCTCTTCTCCCAAGCAACAAGTGATAGGACAAAAGGAAGTGGTCTCAAGTAGCACCAGGGAAGGTTTAAATTGGGTATTAGGAAAAAATTTCCACACTGAAAGGACTGTCAAGCATTGGAACAGGCTACCCAGGTAGAGTGGGTAGTGGCTGAGTCACCATCCCTGAAGGTATGCAAAAGACATGTGGATGTGGTACTTAGGGACATGGTTTAGTGGTAAACCTGTCAGTGCTGGGTTAATGGCTGGACTCAAGGATCTTTAAGGTCTCTTCCTACTAAATGATTCTATGATTCTAATATCTCAGGGAATGTTTTCTCTCTAGAAAGACATTTTACCTAAATAGATTCAACTTCAGTAAGGGTATTTTTGTTACTAAATTAGGTAACCCTTCCCAGATAATAGTAATTAAAATACTAAAACGAACAGAATGTTTATGTTCTGCACTTTAGCTTCATGTGAAGAAAAATAAATAGCAACAAACACAGCAAATTTCTGGGGGGAAGGTGCAGGGGGTGCAAATAAAACAAGCTAAATCTAAGGCATAACTTCCACATTTATGATAGCCAGGATCCAAAAATGTTGGGAATAAATCTTAAGAGACAAGACTTTCTCAATAATAGTCAGTTCTCAGCCACCCATAAGGGAAAAAAAAATAACCTGGATAATCCATAATCTAATCTGGGTAATCTGCTCAGGTTCCCTACTTATTTTTTCTGGCTTCCTCATAAGGAAATCTAGGTATTAAAGAGGGGAGTGAACACAACCTGCAGTGAGGACACTGAAAGATACAACAGGGGTAGCAATTTTTACCTTTTGACTACATGCCTAATGAAAGCAGCCCATTTTCAGAATTGAGCAAAACTTTGAAGTACTATGGACATAATTTTGCAGCACTGCATGTAAAATAATATTGCCCTATAACTAAGTTGTTTGTGCATGGAATGAGCTTGATGATTATCTTACAACAGTACTAACAGATTTTCAAAGTGACATTAAATTACTGACATAATCTAGTCTAACATCCTACAAATCACAGAACTTCAGTCCCTGAGCTCAAATTACTGTTGAACTTCAGCATATAGTTCAAACAGTATAGTTTCCTTAATTAAAAAAAAAATATGGAGAACTTTTGTTTAAATGTTATAATGCAGTGCCCAAAAGGCCATAATAAAATAGGTGTTATATTTTTAATTTAACTGGTAATGCATAAGTTATGAAAAAAATCTAATGCGAATGGATCTTCAAACAATATCTGCCACTGTCACTTGAAACTCTGCAAAATCTCTTATTGAGTAACTTTAAAAAAAAAAAACATGCCTTTTGAAGAAAACAAACTGAGATTTGTATCTAGGACGGAGATTTATAAAAAGATTAACTAAAACTTAATTTAGATTTCAACTGTCTAAAAGTATTACCTCCCCATATAAATACTTAATTTCTGTTTTGATTTGTATCTAAGAGACCACCTAAGACATCACATAAAACGTTTAAAGACATTTGTCTTTGTTTTTAATTTAGTGGTCAAGCTCATAGAAAACCTTTATTAGATAGCAGTTTTCTTGAAAGACTGACAAACAGAATCAAGGACATCCACTATCAACAGAAATACCCTTGCTTATTTCTGCCAGGTTTTTTTAATCTTTTTTATCTCACTCATTAAACTTGGGGGTACAAGGGGAATAAAAAGAAAATATAAGAAAAATAAGATAAAGGTTTTGAGATAATACAATTATCTGATGCTTACCTCCCTACCCTTACAGTAAGAACTTTTTAATGTGTATCTAGAAAGCAAGTGAAAGGAGAAGGTTGAAGGAGTTGTTGCTGTGCAAAATGACTCTGCTTCAGGAATCTGCCAGACAAAATACTTTCTTCTCTTCTTTTTCCTATACCTAAACTGTTGGTCTTCCTCTTCAGCATTCTACACTCATTTAGCTGTAAGTCTAAATTCCCTACGGGTCCATTAAGTATGTTGCTAGGCAAACAGTCCAGTAGCAACTGTAAAACAGGAGGTTTGGATGGGGGCCAGTTTTATAGGTCACTACACTGTAAACCTTCACATCATTAGAGTAGAAATCAGTCTTGTGAACTGCAGTATTACTACTGATGTTCTTTCCTTTCTCTGAGAAGACTAAGAGTCATTCATACTATAATGAGTTTTCAATCATGGGTATTTCTAAATCAAAGGCATCAATAAGCGTAGTATTTTTTCATACGTTAGACGGGTACATTCTCTACTTATTGAATGCTTTAGTGCTGTTACCAAGCGTGTAAAAACAATAGTCATAGCCATGTTAAACATGTTACCATGTGACAAACTTTTATACTACAAACTCAAAGAGCATATATAAAAGAGGACTTAACCTTAAGTAAGCAGTATTTTTTCTTCTTTTTTTGCTGTAATGACAATTAAACAAAGTAGACTATTCACACAAAATCACCTGGTCATGACATTATCTGAATCAGGAAGGTTCCTTCTCTTAGACTGAAGTATTCTATCTTTGCTGTAATGTAGCATTACCTTGAAACTGAGCAAATAAAATCTTCAGAGTGATCTTTACATTAATTCAATCACAGAACACTAGCTGAGAATAGCAAACTGCAGACTCCTGCTGATGTGACCACACTGCAATACCCTGTGGAAGACCTGCTGCTCCAGTTAATAAGTTCAGAAATAAAAGGAAGTGGAAGGTTCCCTGCCTATGGTGAGGCGGTCGAAACTGCACGATCTTTAAGGCCCCTTCCAACAAAACCATTCTATGATTCTACGAAATAAATATGATCCCAGAAACAAAAACATTTCCATATAATTGTTCTTACAGGCTGGAAACACAGCAGTGAAATCAGCATGCAAAATTGAAAAATCAATGCAGATCCACAGGAAAAGTGTATGGCTTGAGCATGTACATGCTTGGGTTTCTTTAGTTAGTAGTTTGACATTGGAGCATTTCTGAGCTGAAGAAACAAAATGAAGCAGAGCAAAATAAAAACATTTCCTCTGTGAACTTTATATACGCAGGGACTGATTTAAAATATATATTATTGGAATTAATAATAATGATAAAAAGTCACTGAGAAAGCAAAGCAAGCACTCATGACATCAACTAGGTCTTGAGTTTCTCTGTTCTTATTTGTTCATTATCAGTAACATTTAACTTTTATAGTAATAGAACTACACCAATAATCTCCAACCTTTATGCTTTCATGTACAAGAAAAATAGAAATGGGTTTAGATAAAAGAAATACAAATGCATAAGCTGAAAGATCACCACTGTCAAATGTACAGAGATCTAAGCAGTGACAGTAATGCCAGATTTCTCATCACTATCAAGAGAAAGGAAAATAGTGACATTTTTCCAATTAAGCCCTAGATAATGTTTTTAATGTTTCTTTTATGATTTCTTCAATCTTAACATGATTCTCTGTATATATTTACTTCTCCAGAAGTGCAAAAACTTTCAAGCAAAGAAATTGATTTTTATATATTACTATAATCTTGAAAGAAGGTTTAGAATTTGTCTACTTATCCTGTCAATTTCTGAGGAAAAATATCATCAGACAAAGATATCAGCATTACTTAAAATCTCTGATGTACATCTGTTTAGGCTTGAACAGGCAAGATGGTAACTTATGCTTCTAGTTTTACAAACAACAATTTCTGAGTGTTATTTCAGCTATTTTGGAAACAAGATTAGAAGTAAATTATTACCTCTCTCTGATTATACTCAAGCAAATTCTTAAATCCATCTAATCTATGTACATAAACAAAGATGCCAGAAGGGCTCATTTAAGAACCCCCCTTTTACAAACCTCTCCCCCCATGCCCACTCCAAGGGCTTAAAAAAAGCCTGCTGGAACTAACACCCTGCTTTTCAACTGCTTTTAAAAATCTGGCATTATAATTTGCATTCAAAAGACAAAAGATTAGGTACCAGATACTGGTAAATTCTGTGTTGATGTAAGCCTCAGAAAAACTAGCAAATTGTTAAACTGAAGGGCAAAAACTGGTACTGCACATTTGCTAGTTTTATGGGAATTCTGTTAAGAAATTTGATTTGCCCTGAGAGCACACAGCAGTCTTAATGTCCCTACTTGCCTCCCTGAGGTTTCCCCCTACTCTGCCCCAGCCACGCTGGGTACAGATGTCCTGAGCCCTCTCGAAGGACACACTTTGGACCTTCCCACTGCAGCCTGCCTCCAGACCTGTCTCTGGTCCCATCAGCTTTTGCTCCTGACAGGACTCTGTGACGGCCCCTGGCCCTGGCTCATCACTTGCTGTGTGTGGTGCTGTCAATAGGCCGTGATACCTGATCCTGGCTCTGCTCCCAGGTTTGCACCCTTCCTGGAGGGCATGGGGTCCTCTTAGCTTGTCCTCCTCACAAACCAGCTCTGTTCTTGCTTTTCCCTGACAGCAGATATAGGAACATGTTTGCGTTAATTCATTATCTTACAGAAGTGATGAAGGCTTTGCTCTTAAGTCACAGTGGAAGCTGAGAAAGTTCATATGCAAAAAGCAAACAGGTGCCTGTCTTGGACTGAACCAGGTGCCATTTTCATACTCAAGCACTTCGGCACAGAAATATCTTCTTAAATCTGGACATCAATGTTTTGCTAATTCATATTTTTTACTGACTAAATAATATTCAACAATCTATTTGGCTGTTTCCCTGACAATTTTTTAAGCTCACAGAGATACTTTCTTGTTTCATTAATATTCTGGTCTCTACTGTGCTGAATTAGGAAAAACAGACAAACAAAACCAAAACAAAAGCTCATAAACATGAATTCATGAACAGAAGTTTGACGTTGTAATGAGGCAGTCCATTTTGTCAGAACTTGAATAGCCTGAGAAATCTGTGAACTATGCCTTTGTTGAAAATAAAAGCAATGACTAAGGAATTAAGTCCTTTCTGCAGATATGCAGTCTATCTTTCTGGTACACATTTAATACTGATAGATAAAACCTGTATCATTAAGTTTTTGCAGGTGATTGATTGTCTTCTGACAGTGCATCAAAAAGATGCCTAAAGTAGTTCTAAATGGGCTCAGTTGCTGAGATAGAAAAGTTATGTTAGCACAGACACTGCATAATATACTCAGATCATTAGCTGTAATATATTTTTGAAGATATTGGTATATTGAGACATTATTTTTCATAAGCTATATGAATCTAAAGAAAATCAGTTGCCTCAAAAAGGCAGTCCCATTTTGGAACACAACAGGACCGAAAGGAATATAATTTGGACTTGTGTAAAAAAATAACCAAATCTTTTCTAGACAAAAAGGATAATAAGCAAAATATGCATTCATAAAGCTTAATAGATGAGAATCTTTGCATGTTGCAACAGTAAATGGAGTCCACTGCTACTGTCTAGTGTATGCTGCCAAAATCAATAGAATTTAGAGGAAAAACAGCTTTCTAACAGTCAAACACACTCACCTAATCAATATCATAAGTAATGGAATTACCATGCAGCTCAGATTTCTAAAATGGTCTTTATGAAAGTTAAAATCCTTACACACTATAAATCAAACCACAATCTATTATTTTAAAATAAATTAGATGGGAAGACTGAAAATGCATTCAAACAAAAACAACACACTCAAAATATTTGAATGAAATACAAGTTTTATACTACACAATTACATAAATGGCCTTATCTCTTAAAAAATAAACATGTTACAAAGAAATTTAATGGAAATTTAAAGACAAGGAATCTATACTACACACTCTTTTGTTGGAAAATACAAACTACATTAAC
The DNA here is from genome assembly GCA_013400975.1 of Atrichornis clamosus. Classification (NCBI taxonomy): domain Eukaryota; kingdom Metazoa; phylum Chordata; class Aves; order Passeriformes; family Menuridae; genus Atrichornis; species Atrichornis clamosus. The sequence goes on along the minus strand of WBMZ01006975.1, from coordinate 43,208 downwards.
ACTGTGCCTCATGTTCTAAAGAATATAATAGCCTCTCTTCCTTAATTGCATTTTTAGACATTTCCTCCATCAATCACAATCAAATCAAGAAAAAACACAGATTTGATTACTGTGTCTGCCCAACAAAATAGCAAACTTTACTACATACATACTACTCACTGCTGATTGAACAGTTAAATTTCATCTTGCTCCTCTCCATAACAGTCCAAATTAAAATCTTAATCTCACAAATGTTGACCATGTATTCATGAGGGTATAAGCCTATCCCAGAATGCTTTTACTTATAGATGCAGCTATGAAAATCACAGAGATTAAGCGGAGTTAAAAGTTGGAGACTTGTAGCCATGTTTTATTAGCATAAATGAATTTTTTTTTACATGATGTATACTGCATGAAATTATAAAGCTGACATACCAAACAGAAGTTATTTTTAATCTGTGCTTGTTTTCATTTCAGGGCATATTTGGTGTTTTCTTTTTTAAAAGACAATTTTTATGTTTATCAATTTCCATACTTAGTAAAATGAAAACATAGCAAACATATTTATTCCTAAAGCCTTGAGGTCATCCTGACTTTGCCAGCTGCAACAGAAACTAACTCCAGGCAAAAAACTGAAGTGCTTTTAAATGTAAAATGTGCTCGCTTTCACATGAGCAAGCAGCCTGCAGGTAAAAAATGCCTGCCACAGATTCAGAAGATAATGGTGGGATTTCAAGCTCTCTTTACAGAACATTTGTAACTAAATTTGTTGATCAGAGGACCACTGAATATCCTAACAAACTGCATATGTAATGGGCACATATGTGAGATCTGACAACAGGATGCCATTTTCTTGCTCACATTTTTTTAAATTAAAAAAATGTAACCGTTTCCTCTCATAGCTGAGGCTATGTTGGATAATTTATATTTAGTGAAAATGCAGCAAAAGGGGTGGGGGAATTACAGAATAAATGATATCACATTGCTTAAAGAATGTTTTTGGCCTGGAAGCATTAGGCGCTTTAACAAGAGTTGCCACCCTCGCTGAGCATTGCTGGCTTGAACTGAGCGGTTCTGAAACTGAAAGCTGTTACCATGTAGATTTCAGCCTACACAAAACTAGACTGAGTGGCACCATCACCCAGTAGACAATATGGACAAATGCCTAAACAGCTTCTAACTTAATTAAGAATCTCCAAAAAGCATCTAATCTTTCTAGTAAACAAATGGAGGCAGAGGGGTAGCAAAGAGAATGTACAGCCATTAAATACTGACAGACACTCCTGGGTTTCTATGCTCAAAACCTCAAAATCACATGATACTGCATTTCCAGTTCTGCAGCACTGAAAGACTTCAGTCTATAAAGATGTACATAAAACTTTCATGCCATTAAAAGATCTTTTAACTTGTCAGTGTAGCACAGACATTTTTAGTATACACATACATTAGGTTTCACAGAGTGGACCTACCTGAAGGGCTTGGGCTTTTATCTGGAGCTCCAGCAAGAAGGTACTCTAAGGTTTTTTCAGGCATTTACTATTCTTATCCAAACTTAAGACTTTTTTATTTTTTAATTTGTACTTTTAACGTCTGTATAGTTGAAGGAAACAAGAGCCTCACCAGGAACTAGTAGATGTGGTTGCAAATGAGACTTGTTCCAAGAATCAATCCATTTCATAAATACTGTTAAATACATTGCTAGAATTTTTTCACCCATAGTTTTTTGCCTTTTTTTATTTAGCAGATATTAAAAAAATCAAGAAACCCTAATCACTGACTGAAAACTTAATGAGTCATTAGTGATTACTAAATCTAAGAATTTATATAGTTCCTTTAAAACTATCTGGATATAGAAGGAAAACACAAATTCAAAAAAATGTAGTCCACAAGTAAACTGCTAAAAATATTTAATAAAGTTTTAAATGTAATTAACATTTTGGAATATATGCCTTTATTTCTGGGCACCAAGTATTCTCCTACTCATTTGTCAAACCTAATGCTGGGAAACAGCACAATAGGTAACGACTAGCCCAGGTAGAAACATGCTACGTGGGAGGGTGTGCTGTTCACTACACCAAATTTAGGGTTAGATATATATGACTGGGGTGTAAATTCTAAAGAAGAATAAATGTCTCTCACTACTGAGAAGGATAACATGCAGTTTTATTCAGGGTCCTCTCTATGCACTTATGCCACTCAAGCAGTATATTTAATCCTTGCACGGTTCAGAAAGTCCAAGACACACAGCTAGAAACTAAGCAGCTAGACAAAAACAGTAAAATATCAAAGGTACACTCAGGTTAGATCACAGTCTTCTACAGAATATCTTTATAATATATAAGAAAAAAAATCTCTACTAGGTCAACGTTTTTCATTTACTTCAGTGGGATAGTATTTCATCCTGAAAAATTAATATTAGAGGAATATACAGTTCCCTAGTGAAGTAGTCCAAGTTCTATACACAGATCAACTTCCCCTTGGCTACCATTCCCTGTTAGACATGCCTCCTAGCTGAGCCATCAGTAAAAATGTCTGAAACATTTTACTTACTTTGCCAAAATTGTATCTGTCTTCCCAAACCTGGCCAATTCTTCTCACTCTCCAACCTCACTCTTCCAAGCTCTAACAGATGTCATCTTCCCAAAAGAGCCAATCCACACCAAATAAATCTAAATTTGTATTTTAAGAGCTGATCACACAAAAACCGCAGATAATTTTAAAAATGTTAAACACACTGAGTATTTCTTCATTAGAGACCACAAAATTTATTCTGATCTAAATCTAAGTATGGAAGAATTAAAATAGGAATATGTCTACTCAGAGTGAAATTTGTCTAACTTAAGGTACCAGAAAATTATCCATGTAGCCATGAACAACATTGTCCTGGCAAACTTAAAACTGAGGAATTTTTAACTCATTCCAAATGCTCTGCCAATAAGGATCCACAGTTGCTATGTTTCCAATAAATTCCAAGAGAATCAGAGTTTACAGTGGGGCTGTATATTTTCACATATGTCTAACCAGAGTTATATTTAGCTATCATCAAAGAATGCCACTAGTTGGACTGTCAGGCTAGTAAAGGCAACAAAACGTGGAGGAGGAGAGCAGATGTGAGGCACCACCCTCCCACACGAGAGCACAGTGCTGTGTAATGAAACGGGCTGTCACATCACGGGGCACACGCTGCTGTGGTTGCTCTCCTCTAATCCAACCACAGTCCATGACAGACATGCTGAGCAGTCAGAGAGTTTCCTGGTGGTCAGGGACAGAGTGAAGCACCTCTTGTGTCCTCTTATCGATGTCCCTGTATCATCAAAGCCATGGGGCACAAACATCTGACATTGGCAGAGCCTGGGATACCGGCAAGCACAGCTGGCTTGTTGCTGGGGCAGTGACTTCACTTAAAAGAGGCCATCATGCCAGTGGGTAGGGGACGGAGGACAGAGAACAGCAGCTGTTCTGCTTCAGCAAAATTTTGCAATTCATTAGGATGAAGGCAAAATAAAGCATTTTATCTTTGTTCTCGAGGGGGCAAAATTCAATTCCTCCAGCACTGCTGAGTAGCTTTAAGATGTGGCACACCTAAACTAATGAAGGCATGAAAACTGGTGCATTTTTTAAAACCACATTATCTACACTTGGATAGTGATACTTAGTATCACTGTATAATTACAGCCCTATAAAATCTCCATTAAATTCACACCAGTAAACATTTCTTTGAACTGAGTGAAATTAAGCTTTTTGATGTATGCTATTCTCAACATTTATCATCAATATTAGAAATATATTCAGTAAATTAGATTACAAAAGAGTAGTAATTCCACAAGAATCAAAGTAAGAGGGTGTTTAATTGCCTCAGACCAATAAAGGCAAAATGATGACAGAATCAATTAAAAATATATTAAACAAATGTATTTTAGGTGGCAGCAACCCACCTTCATTTTAGTGTATATTGCCTTGGACTTTATGAGCTTGCTAGTTTTACATCAGAAATGGTGGGATATAAAAAGATAAACTAGTCATTGCCCTACAGATACCGATATAGGCTAGAAGCTAAAACCAGCTAAAACCAAAAAACCCATAAAACATACTATATACCTTTTGGAGTGGACAGAATTTTTCTTCATAATTGCTTTACACCTTTTTTCTAACCACAAAAATGATTTTAGGAAAGTCTTCTCTAAATGAGAAGCACCAAAATGCCTGTTTCCTAAAGCAATGAATATTTACAATGTTCCTGGAAGGTCCTGATCAATGACAGGGATCATTTGCGCCTGTCACATATTTCACAGTCTCTTCTGCTTCAGAGACCACGGAACCTTATCTTTTAATTGCTCTATGCTGAAAAAAGACCTTATGACAAGCATAATGATCCGTTCAGAGTGCCAATAGCCATAAAATAGTAGAAACAAAGAAGAGTGGAGGACTTAGGAAACCCGAGTCTTTTTTTTTTTTTTTTTTTTTTTTTGTGATTGGGACACAGAAAACCTTTGGGTTTGCACTTTTCTCAAACAGATGCAGACAGATGTTTTAATTTCCCAGAGGATGTTAAGTCTATGCACCCATGTTCATTGTACCACAGTCACAAGCTATATAATTTCAAAATTCTGGCAGATCTTTCTCTGATAAGCTCTCTTCATTAAAATATTCAAGACATAGAAGACGGAACATTGAGTTAGTGCAAAGGGAATACCTGCAATCAAAAGGCTCCTCACATACATCTTCATGGTATCAACAACAGATGGCAACATCTAGTTTTCAAATTCTCATTTATATGAAAATTGAGGAATTATTTTACCTCTTTTTTTAAGCCAAATAACATGACATTTAAAAATCAGAGTGAAAATCATAGGTAAAGATATTATTTCTAAATGTATAAAGACACATAATTATTTACAGAAGCACACATGCATTCAATCAGTAAAGGTCCTATGACTTTATCCAGTAACAATATATCTGCAAAACCATGATATTGAACACTGAATACACAGCCTTCACAAGGAAATATTCACAAACAATTTTGTTATGTTGTTTTATTGCATATATGTAGCAAAAAAGAATCAGTTAAACAACTGGCATTTTTCACAAGCAGGAAAAGAGGCCACATTTGAGAGAATCACAAGTATTCTTGAACTATTCATGCAGATATTAGAATTTAAAACAGAAAATACCAACATGAAAACAAGAAAGGAAAAAAAATGAATGAGGCCCAAAAGTGCAGGGAATTGAACACATTCATCTTAAGACTTTAGATTTAAGCTAGAGTCAACACAAGACTTTCCAGTTTTCTTGAGAGGAAATATGACCATGTCCAAGGACATAGCAGTCTGCTCCCTTCCTTCTGCCCCTTCTCTTCTCTTACAAAAAAATGAAGACACTCCTACTCAAAAAATCCAAATATATTTTAGTAGTAAATCTTCATAAAAGATAAGGCTATCTCTGAAGCCAGCGTATGTTATGCTGCAGAGGTTTTGGGCATGTAAAAAGCTGTGGCTGATGCAGCAGCCTGACAGCTACAGGCTCAGCTGCCAGGTTCAACTTCCCAGTTCAGGGACACACACATGGGGTGTCGACCACGGAAGACTGATGCCTTCAGGGTAATGTGTGCTCACACATTGCTGTACCACTGTGCTGCCTGTTTCAAAGGCAACAACAGTATCACTTCTAGCACAAGAAGACCATTTAGCTCTTCACATCAAGGAATGCAAGACAGAAAGGGATAGACACTCTGTAGAAGGTAACAATCCAAAGCATTATGGTGCGTAATGAAGAAAATGGTCTTCCTGCCACTTACTATATACATATTGAACCACTGAATTGCAGGGTATCTTCTTCTTACCAACAGAAGAAGTAACCCTCTTTTTTATTGTAAAATATTTTTCCTTCTTATTCTAAAAAGGAATAATTTTTAATGAAATGAAAATAGTTTAAATTTACAAAATTGCCTTCAAATATTAACAAGAAGTAGTTAGCATTAGATTTGGTTTAAGAGCTTCATAAGAACATGTATAAAACATGCTGTAACTTTTAAAAAACCTTGTGCTATAAAATATATATATTCATTGTACATATAGAATTATTTCCAAAGTGCAAATATTGCAACAAGATGTTTTATCACTGATTGCTGCTCTAATAATATACCAAATGCCAGCTTGGAAATTAAATATTCACAAGAAGACAATTAAAATGAAACCCTCACTCCTCAAATAAATAATTAAAAAAACCTCTGTGATAAATAAATGAAAATAGTATTCCTGCTGCCTTTGTCCAGTTCTTTTTTTTCCCATATGGTATCTTATTTGTCATATGAAGGTAGCAAAAATACCCTTTTAGAGAATAAATTAGAAAAATGAAGCATAAACAATAAAGCCTGCTCAGCAGTCGTGTTTTCCAGTGCTCTGTAGGGTAGCCGCAGGAATTTTCCATGCTGTGAGTGTTAATGAGACCCTCCATAGGCACCATTAATATATAAAAGCAATCACCTATAATTCACCTTTTCAAATCTGTACTTTTTGAATTCAGTAACTGGATGCAAAACAGATAGAATCATGTAACTACCATATCAATTTACTGATATACAACCATTAACCAAAAAAGGGTTGACAACAGAAAAGTTATCACAAGACATAAATGCTTCGATAATCACACACAGAGTCCAGAAGCATTCTGGAGTACACGTACAGTTTTGAAGACTACAAAACTGTCCCTAAACATATGGTTTTCCTGATAGAAGAAAACATACTTACAGGAATTACTAATTAGCTAGAACTGGCTGGATTCAAGATACTTAGAACAGAATGGGTATCTGACCAAATTCTGTAATGAAAGCACTCTGGCATGAAGAAAACTCATACAAATTTTATACAGTTTATTTCCAAGTTCCCGTTTATCTTTTATAACATTTATTTAAATTAAATTGTGGAAATATTCAGATTTTCCACATGGATACCAGTAAAGTTCTGGCCAACAGTTGCGAGCATGAGGCAACTGACACTAATCAGTATTGCACACAAGCAAGTTTCCAAACTAGGCACTGACTTCAGGCAAGGACAGCTTCACCAACCAGTGAAGGACCTCAGGCTTTTTGTAGGAAGTCCCTCATCTCTATTCAATTTCTGAATGGCCAACTTTCGGGGCAAAGACATGTGTGGAGGCTGTGAGCCTCTAATATTTGATAAATTTTAAAGTGAAAGAATATTAGTTCATTCTGCCAAAAATGTACAGCTTGCAAAAATGCACTACTTGCATTTAGTGACAGAAACGTGGAACAATAGCATACTGATAGCTATCTTGCACTCTGATCTCAGTTCAAAGTTATTTATCTGTTCCACATACTGGCAAGTTTCTACACAATTTAAACAAATAGCCAGAAATGAGACGAATTTTTAAAACAAGACCTACCTCTTCCACAAAATGAACACTGATTTGTGGTACAAGCTTGCTCTAGGTCCTTTCTCAGTTGCATTTCTACCTCTGATGAGCCAAACTAACTCCTTCGTTTCCCCACAGTTGTCATTACCAATAACTGATTCAGGCAGGTCATCCAATATCCATGAAGTCATTTTTTGTACAGTGCTATCCATTGCCAGATAAAAATACTTTTTTGAATACTATTACCTCCTGGATGAGCCCAAGCATGTACTTTGGGCTGCAGATCTAAACTGAACATAGCAAACACATATCAAATATATGCCTCAAAGCCAGCTTTGCTAGAGGTTAATTCTGGCCCTTCCCTACTCTTTTTCTGGCTTTGATGCCCATCAGACCCATTACCGAGCAATTTCAGCATGCTGAGTTATCAAAGGCACTTTTATTTTAGTGGCCAGATTAGCTTCCTGATGCCTTAGTGTGCTGCAAGAGCTCATTCAGCATCTGATGTGAACTAAAGCATTTGAAAGAGAGTAGTAAGTGAATAGGGTGAAGGAGTTTGACTGCTACCACACTTACTTACACAACGAAGTGCACTTCCTGAGCACATTTCACTTTCATAGAAGTGAAAAATCATTGGCTTTACATGAAATTTTCATCCTTAAGTAAAATATGACTACAGAAATAGTTCTTATTCAAACACACATAACTTAAAATAAGAAATGCACCTCATTAACAGCTCTTCCTAAAACCAAAACATGATGGACAATTGAGAATGGCAATTTATTTGACATAAGTGATTTATAAATGTGACTTGCTAGAAGGGGCTGGGGGAGCATCATGACAGCAGCTGTTTTCATCTAAGATTAAAATGCATTTTTCTTCCAGTTTTAGAGTGGAAAATCACCAGCAAGGAATCACATACTGATACCTGATAGTTTCAGTGAGCAGTTCATATAACTGGAAGATCATTTCCTCTTATCTTAATTCCATCAAATAACTTAGGAAAAAAGTAAATTCTATCACTATTCATGTACTGAAACAGCAGTAGCTGAACTGCAGTTTTCAAAGGCAGAAGGTTTTATACACTATCCCAGTGGCATGTTACACCACTTCATCAATTAGTATTGGAATTTATATCATCTATGATTTTTTCCTCACTTTTTCCTCTCTCTCTCTCCTTCTCTCTATTTTTAATGCAAAAGTGAAATACTGCTAGTGCCTGCCAGACAGGAAATTAGCTCAACATTAAGGACAAGTAAAATTGCACTAACCCTTACTAAAAAGAACATAGATATTTTCTGAACTTTTCTTATTGCTTTTCTACTCTGCTGCATAGACATTTGCCTAAACCAACAAAAAAACAAAGTTCAAAACAACCTGATACAGAGGACAGCAAATACTAATACACAGCAAAGTCAAGGGAAAATATCTCACTATATTTAAATTTAGACATGTCTGCTACGAACTTCCGTTTCAAAACAACTTTGAATTACTGTCAATATCAGTAGTACAACTGTTATTACCATGAGAAGCTTATTGTCACAGGATGTTTTACATACCAAAAGTCTCAAGAGGTACAAAAGAGGTCACCAGAATTTTTGGAGGGTGGTTAATAAATTATTCAGAGGTATTAAACAAAACAATACAAATGCAACTTGTGACTCAGACAGTCCCTGAAAGCCTAGCCGTTGGAAGTGAGATTCACCAGGGAAAGGAACACATGATATTTCTTCCATATGTTACAGTTTGGGCAGATTGATGTGAGTTTGTTTTTTCTTAAATACTGTTTGTCTTTATTCTGTAAAAAAAAAAAAATTCCTTATTTCTTAAAACTCACTTACTGAAGGGGAAAAATAATTGTGAACTCCATAAAATACAACATCTGCAACGCTTTCTTTTTTACTTACGGTGCGTTTTCATTTATTGTTAGTGCTATGGTACAAATAAACGGGGCATTCTGCTAGTATTAGACCTTTTTTCCCTTGTAACAGATTCAGTAAATAATGTTCCACATATTGTGACACCAAGAGCACTGGTACTCTTCATCTGTTGCAATATTGTTTCAAGGAATTATACTCAAACATCGAAGGCTGTTGCTCTCAACCCAAATTTTGCATAGATAGAAACTGCTATGGTAGGTTAATCTCAATATGTCAAGTTATACGCATGAACCATTAGGTCTTCTATAATGGATATTTTTAAATATCAGCTTTCAGTTGAGGTGTGTGCTGATATTTGTTTTTCCTTGTAATTACCCCCTGAATTTATTTGAACTCATTTACTGCTAATTTGCCAAAATAAAGAATTACAGTAGAATCAGCAACTTTATGCTAAATTATACATCCATTTAATGGCTATCGAACTATATTTCTTGTGTTCCAAGAAAACATACTGGGATGAGTTTCTCAGGATTTAGGTCCTGAAACATAATATAAAGTTTATAGATCAGAGATTAGTTTTCACTTAAATTATCCTTCTGTGACGGCCATGACCTACTATATTGGGTGTTCTTAATTGTCTACTTTGCCACTTCAAGTAGAGTCAGTCAGATTATACGGAGGCAGGAGAAGATTGTGCCATCATAGTGCCCAAGTGAGCACCAAGGCACAGAAGGCCCCAAAGGCAGAAAGGGCAGGCCAAGGGAGCAGCGCACATGCAACTGGCATCAGAGGAGAAAGAAAATTAGTAAGGATCAGAGGCACTGATTCAAAATTTTCATAATTCCAGAAAGTCAAGTAGTAGTTGAAACCAATCATGAATGAAGGACCTACTTGCAATAAGTCACTGTGTATGGAAAGAGTAATACTGAAACCCTGTTTATGTTGTTTTGCCTAAGCTAGCTATGTGGTGTGTTTGGGGCTTTTTTCTCTATCTAAAAATAATTATCCAGTATATGCTGAATTTATGACTTTAAAAATCTTTTGGTCTTTTTCAGGAGCACGTTTTAAAGTGAAGGTCAAGGCAGATTCTCTTCAAAGCTCTTCCCTTATCAGGGAACCATGAAAGCTTGCTAGAATTCTGCTATTAAATCTCATTTTATTAATATTTCAATATTATATTTTTATCCCTTTTGTAAATTTACGATTTTTAGACTTACACAATTTATGGAGATGTGCTTTATATAGGGATTTAGAAAAATATATAAAGAAAATTTTATAGGTCTATAAAAGTTGCTGACAAATCTTCTTGAGGTAGATGGGAAGAGACTCTTTTTATTTATTTGATACCTAACATTTGTGCCAGCTACTTACTAGGGAGCATGATTTTCAGTTTATATTAAATTTTCTCTTTGTGCAGAATTTGCCCAGTAGGGATTATGTCTCTATCTGATTTAATGGATCACTGCTAAATGACAAGAAAAGATGGCATATATTCATCCAAATTTCTATTACATTCAAATGAAGTATTATTTAAAAAGTTGTTATTATTATGAGTAAGATTCTGACTACTCTTCCCAGACAAGATAACATTCAGATGGAGAAGACAAAACACAAATGCCACTTGAAAGCTAAATGAGGGGCAACAGTAACCTACACATACCACTCAAAAATACATAGCAAAGAGACAGCATCTAAAAATGATAAATGCATATAAAGTAGACATATCTGGTGTTCACTGAATAACTAGAGCAAAGTATGAGTACAGGTCAACTTTTTAGCTCTAAAGTAAGAGTTTACTCCAGGAATCTTCAAAGTGAATCTGAATCTACAAGGGCATAATCTGGGAAAATAGGTTAAGAACAGGCAGTATGACTATATTTAGGCACAAAGGAAATCTAAGAATATGCACACATGTGAATCCCAACAGAGACAGAGAAATGGCAAAAAATAAAATAAAGAGATTGAACACACAGACAGAATAAATGTTTTTGTCAGTATGTGAAATGACTGAGAAATAGAGTGATCAAAAAAGCTCTAAAAATACTTCTTTAACAGAATAAACTACTCTACAAGTTAGAAGGACAAATAATCTCATATTTTTTCCATAATTTTCATTAATAATAGAAAGTGCTAGCAAAGGGAACAATTTACCTATCACACCAAAGTTTTGTGAATTGTGTTTATTGTTCACAAAGTGCTCAAAAATGAAAAACAGCTGCTCAGACACTTATACTGTTATTAAAGTGCCTCTAACAGACTGAAATAACAACAGTTTTGAAGGCTCCCTACTCAGATGACCAGACCTCCTAGTTTTGCTGTCAGTCTCACATTTATCTGTAGATTTTGGTTCTAGTCCTGTACTGTTTTCATCCCTCTTTCCCTTGTATTTCCCTCATAGTTCTTTAATTCTGCTGATTTGGTGCCCAGCTCTAACAGAGTAAGTTACCACAAAATTTGTAAGGAAAAAAAAATCTCTGACTTACCAATTTTATTGTGGTTTAGTTTAAGAAAGTAAGGCTTGCTCACCTAAACCAGTATTCTGTCTAACAGCTAAAAATTTAGTGAGAAGCATAACAGGATGGCTGTGCATTCAAACTACCTTGGAAAATTTTTGTAGCTTGAGCAATTTTCAGTCTGAAGAAACCTAAGCCAAAAGTGACACACATACATACACATATATATATATATATATAGTTTCATGACGTAAAAGGAATCAACTCTTATATGACTGCATCGCCTACCTCCACAGATCTACCCATTTGAAAATTTTCTTTTAATTTGTTGAACAATTTTCAGCTAATTTAGCAGAGGAGTATGAAGTGTCGATGTATTAAGTTTTACGGTGTTAAGTTTTTACAAATGTAAGGAAAATCAGCAGCAGGGGAGACACTGAAATGAAATACCCTCACGGGAGAAGACTATAGAATAACTAGAATCATTCTGTGTTCCACATGGATTGGGCTATGGCCAGAGGAGCATATCATAGTTCCCCTTTGGTTTGGAATTCACAGCATGGTGGTGGGTATTATAAAATCTGTTACAAGGAAACCAGAAGTAATATAGGGTTTACAAAGCAATGACAACCAGGGGAAGACATGGAGATATTGCTGTGGGAGATGGCACAGAAAATAATTTAGAATACTGGCATGGAGAAGGATGTGGGAAAACGGGGAGAAAGATAAGATGTCTAGAGAGGTATATTGTAACTTTGCAGGAAATCTGGCTTCTAGCTTTATGTGACACCTGAGTGAAAAAACCCCCAAAGATCTTCCACTTAGTCCACATTGGAAAAAGTAGAAGACATGAGTGTTGATGGAAGGGAAGGACAGCAAAATACAATATAGCAATGGCAGAATGGGGAACGCAGGCAGTCTATTAACACAGGTCAAGAGACACATTTCTCTACTATTTGAACAAAAGGTTCACTAATTTAAGTAGATGGAAAAGTATTTAAAAGACAAATTTTTCAAGTTCAAGTTTTAGCACTACTTTGTGACAATTTTTAGAATAACCAAGGAAACCCCAAAACCCTTAAATACCAGCTAAAATGACAATCTTTCCTGACATTACCTTGTTCAACAGCTTCTTGACTTCCCCAGCATGAAACACAACTGTAGATCCATAGTACAGATGACAATAAAAGCTAAACCATTCCTCAGGATCAACTTATTAATTGCTATCAGAATGTTTTAGGAAAAAAAGAAAAAGAAATTTCTGACGTTCCATAATTTGTTTTCATTCACACAAAGTGTGAGCAGAGTGAAATTCTCACAGAACAGAAATTCCAAATTTATCTCTATCCCTTAGAGATACAAAAACATAGCCATTTTTAATTATTCTAATAAAGAAATAAAATTAGCCCAGAATGATTAAGGATCAGCAAATTTAATATAACCTGAAAGTGTTATCTTTTGATATATTTCATTTTTCATTTTTTTCAAACTTCTCTTATGTTTTAGAAAATAACCTCAGATCTGTACGCTGTGAGAGTTACACAGAGACTATAAGACCCTCCAGATACTCTATGCAAATAGTTTTTTGATGAATAAACAGATCTTTCATTGCACAGAGGTATTACCTCTTTTCATTAAAGAGCTCAGTACAAAACTTTACATTTGTACAAATATGTACAAAAATGTGTGCTTTCTTTTACAAGTATGCTGCACTTGTCAAACTTCCATACTGCAGATGTTTGCAAATATGAGAGTCCCATATACCACCACTTATCATGGGTAAGCAAAGTCCTTGGGCAGAGGAAGTCTTGGACTGACAAGGCAAGCTAACTCAATCTCTTTGCCTAACTCGCTCCCCTGCCTGCCCCTGGAAACCGTTGGCTCCTACATATTGCCAGACCATGCTGGAACATATTTATTGCCAGCTTTCAGTACTACACAGGACCCGGGAAACCCAAGGTTGAAGTGGAGGCAAGAAATGTTGTATACTCGAAAAGGTAGAATTTGGATAGAAACTCCTTGATGAGTGTTGCCTGTCAAAGGCATTAAAGGTTTGCAGCTGAAAAAAGAGTGAGCACAGACCCTCTTCTTTGACAAACAAAAAGCTATCCACGTTACAGTGCTTTTTCTAGAGCATTCAGAAAAATGGGCTAAGAGACAGACTGAAGTGGACTTGAAAAAGCATCTTGGAGGAAACAATATTCATCCTGTCTCTCAAGACACAGAGAATCAAACGTTGCTATTATTAGCATAGGAGGTCTTGTCCCTTACATGCGGACAGAACTCCTGACACCATACAACACTTACCAGTTCCACCAATGTCTCAATTACTCCTGCCCAGATTATTTTGCACAACTGTAGGTACCATACATAGCCCTCTCACTATTGTTTTTGTAGTTCCTTAGCCAACAATTGATTTCACGCCTTGTAGCCCAAACTGCTCCATATGACTTTTACATTTTGACCATTGTTTTCAGCAGGCTATTTCATTTCATGCCAACCTGTTTTGACCTTGAATTCTTCAAGACAACAAATGAAGTATTAAGCCATAAATCACTGCACCGTTCTTTTTAACACATAATTGTGAGAATTACTTTAAATTGTGCAAATCACATGAAATTGTGCTGGGTTTCTGCCATTAGCAGCATATATCCAAAAGCCAAGAAGGCCAGAATTTTGAGAGTACAATCTGATTCACCTTAAAGATGCTTAATTTTCAGAAAGGGCTACTTTTATAGTGAAACATGCCCATAATCCTTCATCTCTTGAATACACTGTCTCAAATTTCTCACTTCATAAATAATATTCTATATGTAATGAGATATTTACTTTGCTTTTAAATACTCATAAACTATATTTTGACCCACTCACAATATCATACCTAATTTACTAAAGGAATTTATCACTGTTTTCATGATGACACAGCTAATGATCCACAATAAGAAAAGAAAACTGAGAGAACACTTTAGTTACAATTTTTTTGAGGTTCAATAGATACAGATGATAAATTTTAGGTATCTTTGCTTTCTCTTTAATGAACCATATTTGAGTACTGAAATGATTTAAACACACACTTTCTTTTATCTGAAAGAGTTTATTTTCCTAGCCAGTACTTCTTAAAACAAATCAGTAGTTAATATTTTTCATGGGTTAAAATATTTTTAAACACACTGAGTAAATCATTCAAAGTTTTACACTTGCTATGATGTGCATATCAAAGGTGTTTTTCTACAACTGTCTGTTTGAGCTTATTTACTGTGATTTTAAGTGATACAGACAGGAGGAACTGAAATCTCATTATTACCTGTGGAATATCTGCTGCATTTTGGAACTCTGTCTTTTATCTGACGGCTCCTACTGTTCATCTTGTACAAACAAGGCTGACCGAAAAACAACGGATTCTAAAGATTAATTTCATGACATCAAGTTTCTACATGTTAAAAGACACAGAAGACGATTTCTAAGATCTTCTGGTAACACAAAATTAATACTGTACTAATCAATTACAACTAACTCAACAATTTACCAGATTTTTGATCAGATTTTCTTCACCTTTGGCCAAATAAAAATGCACCTTTACATAATTCAAGCCATTACTTAATTAGTTTTAAATGATATCTCTCTGCTTTATGCTTGCTTGTTTATGTCATGTTGATTTAAAAGAAAAACAATTTTATTCAAAAGCAACATGTATAACAGAGATAGTTATTTCATAGATTTCATAGATTTCATAATGAACAGCAAAATTCCATATAGGCTAACTAATAGTCCAAGCTTCCAGTTCATGGGTAATTGCTGCACATTCAGAACATGGTTTTCTTTGGATCTATCTTCCTATATTGCTATTTACAGATAATAAGAGTTTTTAAAAGAAGGTGCTTGTAAATTTTATAGTCATAAATACCAAAACCAAGGAATAAGACCCCAATGCAGAAAAACTGGTGATGCAGTTCTGCTCATTGGAAAAATGTATCCTTTCTGCTTTTCATGTTATGTGGTACACAAGCAGATCAAAAACAATTTTGCAGTTTTCCTTTGGTCATTTAAAATACAACAGAATATTTTATAATGTGCAGCTTTCAATGACATTACTTGAATGCCTGAAAGAGAAGACTTCTGACTCTTCAAGCAGTTTTTGTTGGGCTGATCCTGGCTGAATGCCAGGTGCTCACCAAAGTCACCCTATCACTCCCTTCCTCAGCTAGACAGGGGAGAGAAAATACCATGAAAGGCTCAGGGGTTGAAATAAGGACAAGGAGAGATCACTCACCAATTACCCTCACAGGCAAAACAGACTCAACCTGGGGAAATTAGTTTAATTTGACACCAATCAAATCAAAGTAGAATAATGAGAAGCAAAATCAAATTTTAAAACACCTTTCTTCTATACCTCCCATCTTCCTAGGCCTACCTTCACTCTCAAATTCTCTATCAAATCCCCTCCAGCAGTGCAGGGGGACCAGGAATGGAGGTTGCAGTCAGTTTATAACACACTGTCTCTGCCACTCCTTCCTCTTCAGGGAGAGGACCCCTCACACTCTTCCTCTGCAGCAGTGCACGTCCCTTCCACGGGGTGCAGTCCTTCAGGAACACACTGCCCCACCGTGGGTCCCCCACAGGGTCACAAGGCCTCCCAGAACCTGCTCCAGCATGAGCTCCTCTCCATGGATCCTGCCAGGAGCCTGCTCCAGCACAGGCTTTCCACAGGGTCACAGGCTTCTTGAGGTATCTACCTGCCCCAGCATGGGGTCCTCCACATGCTGCAGGTGCATCTCTGCCCCACCATGGACCTCCATGGGCTGCAGGGAGACAGCCTGACTCACCAGAGCCTGCACCATGGCTTGCAAGGGAATCTCTGCTCTGACACCTGAAGCACCTCCTCCCCCTCCTTCTTCACTGACCACCGGGTGGCTGCAGAGCTGTTTCTCTCACACAGGCTTGCTCCTCTCTCTGGCTGAAGTTGCCATTCAGCAGGACTTTTTGCCCCTTGAATCTGTTATTCCAGAGGTGCCGTCACCATCGTGGATGGGCTCAGCCTTGGCCAGCAGCAGGTCTGTCTTGGAGCCAGCTGGCATTGGCTCTGTTGGACATGGGGCAAGCTTCTTGCACCTTTTTTGAGAAGCAATCACTATAACCCCCCTGCTACCAAAACCTGGTCACATAAACTCAGTACAGTGGTGGATGTCCGATCACTGATATCAGAGAACTTTTACTAGCGTCAGATGACACACACCTTTATTCTTCCTGTGCATTTCTCTTTCAAACCAAGAGAAAAGTTTGTCCTCTGGACTTCATTCTTCTTCCTTTCATACCAATGGTAGGACATTTGTATATAATGGTTGACTCTTTTCCATCATCTGTTCCATCTAAATCACTGTCCTCCTACCCATCACTATCCTCTGAGTTTTTTCTTTCCTTGTCTGTCATTATTTCTTCCTTATAGCTCAGTCAAGGAATGTGGTTACTCAAAGAGTTAAAAATATTCTATGGATTAGTTCAGCTAGTGGTATTAATGACTATATTAATTTCAGGAGACTTCACCTTAGACATAAACCCCTTGCAAGACATAAAGTGTCACTACTCTCTCCTTTAGGTAATCCAGCTCCATCAGGAAAGTGGATAGTAGTTTTAATAAAATGGGACTCATAAGTTTTTATTACTTTTACAGTGAATGCTTTTCAGTTTTATTGCTCTTGGAAGGAGTAATTTAGCTTCTCTATTTAAACATGACTTTTTATCCTTCACAACTTGCAGGTTTCAGTGTTATGTTTCTAACATTATAAATATAAATGCAGATACTGAGGTTTTAATAAAGGTATGAAGTTCTTTTCCCTGATATATATAATCAAAGACTATGAAAATCACAGAAAAAGGAAAAAAAGGTTTAATCACTTTTCTAGGCTGATACAGCTAGCAGAATTTTTAAGAATGGATGAATATAAGCATTATAAAATGGTTATCAGTGATCACATTGAATTAAGTAATATATACTGTTACACATTGATTTCAGTGCTTCTCTTCCTGTTTGAATTTTCATGAAAAAAGAATTCAAATATGTTCTCTACATATAAATATCATGGCCCTAACTGACATCAGTGAGAGTGTTACCATCAGATCACAAAATAGACAGATGGGACATCAACATTCTTCTATAAGGTGAACCAGGAGGCTCATGCTGATTTCAAAGGGAATTAAAAATTAATCTCTGTTCTAAGTTTTGGGTTTTTTCCTTTCACCATGGTTTAAATAGTTAAGCATCAGAAATCTAAAAATATTATTCCTGAAGTGCTTTTTTTTTTTTCTAGAGTTTTAGAGCAGACAAGAAAGACATGCTCTGATATCACAAAAATGTTTTGTACTTCTCTGATTTTATCTGTGACTGGGAAAATGGGAAAAGAACGCTGTTTATAGAACCATGAGAAATCTTTAATATCATGAATATAATTAATAATAACATTCTGGCATCACCAACAAAAAATTGACTAAAGTATACTCGCAACCTAAAATTCTACTAATTAATTTATAAAAGGATGACAAAACTGTACTGGTATAGAAACCACAAATTATTTTTTTTTCCTTGCACTTTCCTTTTACCAGTGACAGGAAAGTGTTAATAATAAGATGAAGAAATGTTTACAAACAGCTTAAGCTTTAGCTATAAAAAAGTAACCAAAAATGTCTTTTACTTCTTTAGTTATAACTAAAAGGGAGATGAGACAAAGAAACAGCAACTTTCAACAAGCACATGCATCCCACTATTTCTGCAGCACTGAGGTGGCATTAGACTGGCTAGCTAAAGACATAAATCAGACCTGCCTTCACAACTGCACAGGTTATAACAGAGGTTGTCAGTGGAAGCTGACGCATCATAGCCTGGCAACTCTGCAATAACAGTGAGCAGCAGCACGTGCAACTACCGTACAACGTATTAGAACAGTCTGGCACAAGAGCAGAAAAGCTCATTAGCTGGTTATGAGTTAAAAGTACATAAGAAAGAAAATTATTAACATCAAAATCTAGTAAAGCTTCCTTCTGCAAGTCACGTGGAAATTTCAAATTTCAAACTACTTTTTTTTTTAATTGTAGCTGGCTGCAACAAATTGGACATTGCTAACATGTTAGCATTACTAAAATAATTAAGCTTGGGAGCAATAGAGTTTTTTAAATTAGCTATCTCAAAGAAAGTACCATTATAATCACCTAATTACCCTTTGATGTAGCTTTATTCATAAATGCTTTAAACATTCATTGCCTCGCTACTGGGGGCTATGCCTCAGTTTATATACTCTATGAGAAAATAAAATTACTATTATGCACTGAAGAACATGTGTGAACAGAAAATATCAGAATGCTGAAAGTTGCAATTTTATGTCTATGGTTTTCTTTCAAGACTTTCTAAGGCTTAAAGAAATAAACCAACTAGTCCATTCAAATTAAATATTTTTTAAAATAGCTTTGTTTTTCTGTTTATGAAATTTACACTGTCTACATCCAATTCTTAAGTCTACCATAATATTACTTCTCAAATAAATAATAGAGCTATACAACTGTTAATGAGTAGCTTTTAAGTTTTGCCTTATACTTAATAAAAAATCATTTCTTTAAAAGCCTTCTAGCAATTTTTAAGATTTGTTGGTGTATCTCCCCAGCCAAAAGAATGTTGGGCTGCAGCATGAGAAAGCACAGGCATCGAGGGGTATCAGCAGTGAAAATGCAGAAGCACACATTAGCAGGAAGCCTGCTGCAGACTTGGTACACATCGTGGATATTGGCCAATAACAAAACATGTGCCAGCATGTTTTATTAATATTGCTACTTTCAGCAGATCCAGGAAAGGCTGAAAGAAATCTGTTCATCAGTGCAGCAATCAGATCTTCATGTTGCTACACACATGTCCTAAGAGGGCAAGTTTTACATAGTCTCATTTGACTTGATGGGGACTTAATATTTTAGGTAGAGAACATGGATTTCCATGGATTAACATGCAGCTGGCACCTGTTTCAAACCAATGACACAAACAAATAAATTCAAATAAGTAGTTTAATGCTCAGGTTCTCTTTTTAAAGACTACATCAAATAATATCTTTATAATCCTATAATTTTACACAGCATGATTATTTTTCTACATTAAATATTTTTTTGTATTTTTTTCATAAATTTTAAATACTCCTGGAACTGAGATACCAATAGAGGCTAGAATCATTTAAATATTATGATTTAAGATTAATAATTAGATTCACTCTAACTATTTTTGATTAAAATGTCATCCAAATGAGAATTAGCTGTGGTTCAAAAAGTACTTTCTCCCTAATTGGTAGGTAAAACTAGGCAAATCTTCCTAACTAACAGATATGTTAGGACAGGATTTTTTCTTGTTCTCAGATCACTCTCATTATATCAGACTTGAACTTCACTCACAAAATATTTGTACTTTTTCTTAGTTCTTTACTTTTCACAAAGGTTCTACTAATGACCATTCCTTCTCCATTCCTAGAATTTTGACAGAATTCATTCTCACTTCTGAAGTCCACATTATTTTGCAACAAAACTGACTCATTTGCATTTTATATAACTACCACTCTTGTGCCTTGGTGCTAACAGCATATTTTAAGAATTATACAGGGTACCAGGTAAACCTCACAACTCCAACATGCTGGTAATCAAAACAAGGTAACTACTTTTTCTTCCTGTCTATTCTATTGGAAGACCCTGCCCAGGAAACATCTGGTCCTAAAGATAGATTCTGAAAATCTCAGCACTATCAGGATTTGAAGACCATAAGCAAAAATTAATTTATATTAATGTCTTGTCTGCTATACTTCTGAAATTTAACACTGAGGACAGAAAAATAATCCTAGTTTTATTAGATAATATATAACAGCAATAGAAGTAAGACAAAATTGTGTTTTGTGAACAGACAACTTATAATACAGCTGATTTTAAAAATCCATTAAAATATGTCTTTACTAGAAATGCCTCTTCTACCTGATACAATTTTACTCGTCACATATATTCTACATAAAGGTGAACATTTCACTGTAATGAAAGAAAACCTCAAATTTTTAAAAGGTCTATCTGAAAAAAAGAAGATAGGTAATTCAACTTCAAAAATGCTTAGTTTAAACATCTGACACCCAAACACTTAAAGAAATCTGAAAATACATATAGAGTCCATGAAGTAATATGATTTTCTGGTTCATTATTTTAATAGAAAAATATATATTTTTACCTTAATAGAGATCAATCTTCCATCATTGTTATTTATACCAGGTTCTTATAATATTGGTAAATCGCAATTGAGAGGCAAGTAAAGCAAGTCAAAATGACAAAAGACACTTATGAAATGTGACACTTGTACAGTAATTAT
This sequence comes from Atrichornis clamosus, assembly GCA_013400975.1. Taxonomy (NCBI): domain Eukaryota; kingdom Metazoa; phylum Chordata; class Aves; order Passeriformes; family Menuridae; genus Atrichornis; species Atrichornis clamosus. Next base: position 22,158 of record WBMZ01006975.1, on the reverse strand, counting down.
GCAATTTTTATATTGAGTTACAGCAATAAGACGGACAAACATGCAGAGCATTTCAGTGTATTAGATCAACAAAAACATTTCCTCACCAATTTACTACAACACCTGGAAAACTAATCTGGACTGATTCCAAGAACATACAAGTTTTTTCTTGATTTGACAATATCTTCAAAAAGAGGTAGTTTGGATGTAGCAGAAACAAGTTGTTGACACATTCTGTCTCTGGATTTTCAAACAGAATAACAAAATAAAATCAATAATAATAAACTACATTTTTTTAGGAGCCCTGGTTGTAGGCAATATTGCTAGCAAAAAAAAAAAAAAAAAAAAAAAAATTTTTAGTGATATTTACTCCAGATACAGAAGCAAAACAAGTTTTGAAAGTTTTGGTCTCTTAATGAAATCAAAACCAATTAAAAGTAAACATTTGTCAATGTTCTGTCACTTCTCTATTTTAATGAAGAATTTTAAAGAATCCAATACTCTGTCTTATGTTTTAATTACCCAGCAGAGAGAGAAAAGCTTATATGCACATCCACTTACATTCAATCCACCGACCTGTCAAAGTACTTCATGAAAATAAATTTATTCCTCCTGAGAAAAAAATGCAGATCTGTTGAGGCTGTGCCTGTAAAGGCTTATATGCTCTACTATATTTCCTAAATTCTGAGAAACAATGAGAGATGATTCTTCCATCAACATATGCATAGTTACCAGAACTTGAAAAGTAACTCCCTTTTTGAAGACAAAATGGAAAGGTTTTTCTTCAACTTGTTATAACAATTTACAAAACACTGCATCTCTATTCAGCTAGACTTCCGACATACATCCCAACCCAGGAATGAGGACAAATACCTATAATTAAACTATTTCATTTGGAGTTAAAATCTGCTACACACAAATGCCTGAAAACTGTCAAACTTGGTTGGCCAAGGTGCGTGGAACAGAACATGAAAGTCATTTCTCAGCTGTATGAGATGTGAATACAAGATTAGATGTGTTTATTTTCATCTGATTTCCTAAGTTGCCTTCATATATAGAGAGAAAGAAGATTGAAGATTAAGAAATACCTTTTTAAATTCATACTTTAAATATGTATTTAAAAGATATATGAATACAGAATTATATGACTTATTTTTCAAAAACTAATTGTACAATGTCTATGCAATGCATACTTAAAAGACTACTTGTTTCTAAAGTTAAAAGTTAAATAACTGGAACATCTGGAGAGAAAACAAATGCCACTGTTAATCATGGGTTTGCCTGGACTGAAGAGCATCTTGTGACTGAAAGCTAGCTCTTTTTACAGCTATGCATGATTTTCTTCTTGATTAATTGAACTGGGAAACACAGTACACTGCAGAGGGTTTAAAACCACCTGCCTTCACTATCTATTCCAGGATGAGACAAATTGTCTTTTGAGCGAGTCCTTCCTCTTTATAAAGCAAACCTGGATGATTTTCCTGGACTACTTTGGTCACTAATGTGTATTCAACTGGAAAAGGAAAGGAGACAGAGTTATTTGACTACTCATTAAAACCCACTATTTTTGTTAAAATGCCAAACAAGCAACAAGGCCCCGAGCAGACTCACAGGTTCTGCTACTCCTGTCCCCCTCCATATGGATTTGGCCACCCAGAAGCATGTCCATGGACATAACCAGTTCTGATGGAGTCTGTGTCGCCATGGGTCCTGCAGCAGGGGGAAGCCTTGGGGTCCCACCTAGTCTGCCCTTGTGCTGGCTGTAGTTCATTCATGCTACCAACTTGCCCCATGGGACTCTCTTTAGATGGCAAAGGTGGCCGACTTTGATCAATAACCAAAACAATAGTATTTGCTTTCAATGGGATTCATCACACACTTATATTTATGCATCAGTTTAGAATTACACTGGATTTGCACTTCCTGACCAAGCCTGACCAATGCTTGAGGGTGCAGCATATCCTACAATTCATTAAACTACAAAACAAATGGCTGAATTGGAGTTGTTTAATATTTTAGCAGTTTTCCTTCCCTTATAATTTTAAGTACCTAGACTTTCATAAAAACTTGCCACTGTACTTCAGTGATTTGTTCCATTTTCATTAAATCCACATGAAACATCCAATTATCTCACTCCCTACTATTAGTCAAAGTAGTCACAACTAATTGACAGCTTTTTTCCAGCCTGTTTGTGCTTCTGGAAACTTTACATCTCATGAAGAACGGATTGTCCTTATCTAGTTTACCGAGGTTATCTACAAGCTGTGGGCTATTTGTGTCACCAGCGCAAACAGACAACCACCACAAACACTCTCCTGATGGATTGTCCTGATGGATCATTTGGGACCTCCTTGAGAGAGCCAAGGGCAAGTTGCCAGATAAAAATCAGCAGCAATTGATTTCCAGCAGAATCTTGAAAATCAGAGACATACATCTCACTTGTCTCTTCAGACGCACAACTACAGATTCTCCTACTGCACATTGCTAAAGAAAATACCCATGAAGGCCTGGTGGTTTCACTCAAAGTAACCATGAACTGCTATATTTTATCTTTGAAAACAATAGCATGCTGTCTTAACAGTTGTTTAAACAGACTGATTTGTACCTTAACTAATTTAATTGAAGGTGACAACATATTAAGGGTTTGACCTTAGGAAACTGAGTATTTCAAGTTGGGGATCATTCATATCAACTACTTTATATGATTCATCTGCATATGTATCCCAGGCTTCCTGTATAGCCACTGAAGCACAGTTCCTTCTGTTTCAAGCAACACAATCACATTTATTATCAGAGCAAATGCATTTGGCCCTTACATGGGTGTTGTGAAGAACAGGAAGAAATCTAAAAGTGAACACAATGGCCAAATGGTATTGCCTTGGAGACAGCAAAGTTACAGCACAAGGCGGCAAACTTAGAGCAGCATCTCCTCACACAGAGACAAGTAGCATGGTAAGATAAAGAAGTACTCAGCAAAAATTATTTTTAGAAACTGAAATGCTAGAAAATGTTCCCAAAAAAGATGTTGTCTGGTACTACAGTACTATCAGAGTCTGGATCTGCATAATTTAGACATTAAAAATCATACTGTTAATTTTATCAAAACCAGAAAAAATGCAGGCAAGCAAATGTTAAGCCCTGCTTATGCATTTGTAATTTTTCTAAGTAATCCAGACATTTTTACAGCTTGTTTCATAGTACTGTAGGAGTCTAACAAGCCATCCCTGTTCTGTGGCATTAAAACACCTCTAGTAACTGTTGAGACTGTTAAAAATACTAATAACACCCACACACCAGAGAAGATTCAACCTGCTTGTAAAGCCTAGAAAGTAGTTCACTCCTGTTCTTCAAAACTAAAAGTGATAATACCACAGACAGGAAGGAAGCTTCTTGCGTTTTTTCTATCTTGAAAAGTATTCATGTTATGTTTTCTAATATGTAAAAAAGGAAACTAAGTTATTAAAAAGGAAAAAGGTGTATGAAAAGCTGAGATAAAAATCTGAAATTGAAACTCTTACAGGTGTTACTATATGAAAGTGCTATTCTTTGAAAATAATATAATATAGATTAAAAAATGCTTCAAGACGTAGGCATTTCATTATCTTTGCATTTGAGTATGTACTATTTCTGCAATGGCTGTTGCACTATATGACACCATTCTTTTATTTTCATTTAAATGCTAAAGTTTACAAAAATAAAATAATACAAATAAATTCAGAAATGTATGCAACTACAGGCACAAACATAAAATTTATTCTCTTCTGTTGTTTTCTGTTTAACAATGACTTTAATAATATCATCAAAAGAGATGACTTCAACTAATTGTGCATGTCTGACATTGACATATACTTTCTTTTAGAAACAGAAACGACATGTGGTCAACTGTAAGAGCTCTAGATCAAAAACGTAAGCCAAACTGGTCCCCCATGGAGGGCAGAAATCAGCATTAACTGAAGTTACACATGATGAGGAGCCATATGTGGAGACTCAGCCAGAAAGCTGAATAGAGACGTTCCTAACATAAATATATTATTGGTGCAATCTTTAAATTTTATAAATATAGGATCCAGGAGATTACTTATATTATCCAGAAAATATAAGGTATCATGGGAATCAATGGAGATAAGAAATAGTCAACATGCTATTAAGAAGTCTTACAGATCAATTTCTACTGTGCTTATAGAAGTCTAATGATTATGACTCTGCATGAAGTTTCACAATAACTAAGGGAATTAAGGAGAAGACTCTTAAAAACATTCAGCACATTTGCATAATGTATCCAAGTTAGGTACCTAATTCACATACAGGCAGGAAAGGCTTTAAGTGGCCAAGTGAGAGCATTAGACCCAAAGTTAAATATGCCACGACTGTTGTGATAGGTCTGTGTTATACACCTTGGAAGCCTCCAAAAGGCTGAGCAGTTGAAACACTTTCAGTGTGGATGCTGGTGCTTAGCTTAGCACCAGTCAGTGTATTGAGAGGTTACTAGGGTGGTGACAAACATTAATAATGGTGATTTCTCAGTAGAAACTGTCCAGGACTAACTGGTTTTGCAACTGGGCTTAGGAAATTAGGTGGATGATGAAGCTTCCATAATTGTGGCCCCACTGTGGATATTTAAAAATTTCAACTATTTGAGATTAAATTTGTACTAAAGCAAAGAATGCAGATCCTGTGTAAAGAACATAAACATGCCTAAAATATAATGGAATTATATGTAACACTACATTACAGTTCAAGAATGTATTCATGACAATAAATAAATGTGGGCATGTTATTAGTGTCACCATAAGCCTATTCACTAGCACAAGTTCTGTGTGAGATATAAACAGAATTATTGCTACTATTTCCATATTTCTTAATTTAGCTGAACTAAGAAGAAAAATTCTACCATTAAAAAACCATTATTGCTTAAATAATCACTGTCTCTACTGTTTATATTCTTACAAAATTATTAGAAGATTGAATCTGCATTAAAAAAAATGCACACAGCATGAAGTTTTAATCTATCAAGTTATTATTTATTTCAAGACCCTATAGGAGCCTAGGGAAAAAAAATTGATGGAAAAAAAAAGAGGGTTTTGAAAAGATGTTTAAACTTACTTAATATAAAATTTCTAGAGAACGATAGAGCTGAAAGTTCAGGTGGCCTGCCTACATGCAAGTTATACTCCACTGCACAAGGAAAAATACAATTCTTAAGAAATCACTGTAAAAATCTTCATAACTAAATTCTGCAATCTTCTCACTCATTAAATAGGTCAAATTGATGGAAGAATTTCCAGGTCTTTTTTCTTTTTTTTTTTCTGTTTCCAGATACTTTCTAAAAGAGAGATGTATGATAAAAGAGAAATAATCACATCAAAGCCCATATCACAGTAAGAGAAATGAGCATGCCCCTGTCCTTTTTTTTTTTTTGCATCAGGAAATTTGAATAAAATATAATAATATGAACCTATCTGAGAAAAGATAGTAACCTTTCACATCAACAGATTTAAAGGCGTATTAACGTGTTCTTACTCAGATGTGACTATCCGTATTGCACAGGTGAAGAAATTGAAGTAAAATATGAGTTGTCTATAGAGCTTCATAATGACATTAAAAAAGAAAAGAAAACCAACATTCAGAATTTACTGATCTCAAGCCCTACTCCACCAGAGCATTCTGCCCATCTCATCTTACCACACAAGAGACAAAGATCTTTGTTGTATATTAAAATACATTTTTAAATTATGCACGTAAGTCTGATAACTGAATATCATGGATATTTAGTATCTATGATATTCAGTAGAAAGTAAATAATTTTTGTTACCTTCAATGAGCACCATGAGAATCATAAGCCGTGTGGATAAAATAGGAGTATATAATATTCAGAACAAATTCCTGGTTCGTTATTAATATACATAATGATTAGTCAAAGCCATATATAACTCTTTTGCAAGAGTAACACTTAGTAACACTAATAAAATTAAAATAATGTCTGCAATGTATAATTTAAATAGGAAAAAATCCTTTTTGTACCACATGACTAACAGAGCAATCTCTTTTTAAAAGTTCACAGTAGGTTTTTTAAAGCTGTCCTGCTTCTTTTTTCACAATAATAGATCTTTTCTGTGTAACATATTTGCCTAATTAATAATGAAGAACATTCTGTGAGTCTATGAAAAATCCATGACACAATTGCTCTGAAATACTCTACATTGGATTCTATATTTTTCTATTTAAATTTAACATCCCACTGTGAGCCAAGCTATGGCTGCTTGCTAATTTCTCTAAAGCACCCTGACTGGAACCCATCATTACTCTAAGTTCACTTTTCAGGGAGGAATAATTCAATTATTTTATATTTTGTAGAGCTCTGGATCAATTCAAACATGTAATAAGAACCTCTTTAAAAGGCATTCTACCTTCAATTAGGAAGAAAGAAACTTAATTTACAACATTTTTTATACTACCACTGAAGAAATAGAAGTGTATGTGATCTCAGATAAAAAAGAAATCCCCATCTGTTTCTTCTTATGCTTCAAACCAGAAGACATAAGCTTTAGTAAGGGAGCCATAAATACAGAAAAGTTATTGGTACTCTGTTACAAAAAATATTTTTTTTTCTGATAGGATGATGATAAATCAGAACCTGGTCACCAAGCCCCGTTCTTCTCACTTTGCAGTGAATGTGAACACTTTCCTCCACTCACGGCTTATAAAGTTATCTTCACTTTCAAATTCTTTCTGCCCTTTTTTCCATCACTATTATAACTATTATTATCTTAATCTTTCAAGACTATAGGCTATATTTTTTCCCTCATTCTTTCTTCTCTATCCCCTCATTAGTTATCCAAAAATATCTCTCTAGTACCTATCATTTTATTTCCATACACATTTCAGCTAGCACTGACATTCACCAACTCATCACTTCTATTAATAGGGCCTTGTTCTGGCCCTGAGTTATTCTCTCACCAATCCTTTCTGTCTCAGTGGCAATTTTTGTGCAACAACATTGTAGTCAAACCACTTGGCTTTGACTCTGTTTAGTGAGACCTTCTCTGCTTCTCTGCTGCCATTTCAAAATTGAGATTTAGAACACTGTCATAAAATTTTTGAAAGCACTGTTTAGCCTGCTTTCCTGAGCCCAGTTCCTCACCATTCAATCCACCACAGACTGTTCATATATTCTTCAAATCCCTTTGGTTAAGTTCCTCCATAAAAGGACTCTTTTGTTAACACCCACCTTCAACCTACATAAAATCACCCCGTTGATTCATTCTGACAAGTATCTGCGCTTACATCCAACTCTACTTACTCACACCCATGTGCAATCTGACACAGCTGATGAGGTGGTTTATATCAGGAATACAACCTAAGCTGTATGAAGTGCAATATGGCAGAAGAAATAAATAGAAATGTTATATACACCGCTCTTTGTAGCTCATTTACAGTATGTTCATAGTGTTTGTAGTGGTTTGTCCACTCTTGTGCCCATGTTCAGGTCTTCATGTATGATGCATGACAGAATTTCATTATTGCTGAACTACTGAAATACTGTACTATAAACTAGGGGCAGCTGATAAGTAATGTCTATGACCAATGGGTAATGTGGGTAAAGGACTATTTCATCTGACTAGATGCTACTCTGCCTGTTACATCTGATACTCATCCTCAGCTTAAGAAATAGATTTATATTAATGGCTTCCTCGATTACTTTTTCCTAAATGCTATTCTGCAATGGAGATACTTGATATCGTCCATTAAAATCCCACATGTGCATCTCTTCAACAAATCATACACCTGATCAGATTTGAGTCAAGAGCTGTGTCTCATTTGTTTTCTAAATGAGCCCCACACACATTATACACATCAAACATTACCTCATTCATCAAGAAAGTGTTCTGCTATTCCGTTATTTTAGCATTTTACATAAGAATTAGACTGTATATATTGTTCACTATCCTTCTATATATTGTTTGGGCTTTTTTCCAGATGAAACATAGATCAAATGCAAAGACACTCAAGATATGAACATGCCATCTATCAAATATGCACAATTCCTTACTTATATGAAAGATTTAAAGCTTGCTAAATTGTGGGAATAATTCAGTTCAATTTTTATCATTGGGATAGTTGTGTAATCCCATCTAAACAAAGTCTAATTCAGACTGCTCAGCACGATTGGCTATGTGCAGAAAAGACACAGATCAGAACTAGATAGTTCTAGAACAGAGCTATCATACTTGTGCAGATGTTGCTCAACCCATTGCACAATCTGCAGAAGGTAACTTGGGAAAAGGCAGAAATTCCATTATCGTGCTGCCAGCACCTCAGCCATCCACCACAGAGCTATGGAGCTTCAGTTTGCTTTTGAAAAAGAAAGTGAAAAGCCTACACTGAAATATAGAGCAAATTGCTATAACAAAGCAAAAGAAATAACTGTAAAATTTGTAAATGAAAATGTAAAGGACATTTCCAGCAGCTGATACAGACATCCCATTAAATTTTAAAGTGGCCTACTGCTGAATGTGAAATATGAGTATTAGGTGACCGAAGCATGGAAAATGCCCTTAACCAATCTATGAAATGGCTTTTCTCTCCAGATCATGAAGAAATATACACTGAAAGAGCTGTGTATCATGGAGTTGAATAAGAAAAAAATGGGACAAAGAACGAAAAAAAATGGACTAGTGGTTTCTTTTACCATAAACTTTGCTGAATGTGGTTTAGGGAAATAGACACAGCTACAACACAAGAGACAAAGGACAAGTGTGTGCTCCTCAGTGAGTATTCAACTGAGCAATAACTCAGTCCCTTTAAGAAGCTCTGAGCTTAACGTACAGCTGAAGCAAATCAGCAAGGAGAGAAATCCAATCTCCTCAGAGATTATTTATGACAAAGAGCACCTAACTGAGGCCCAATTTGTTTGTGGAATTGCAGTCATTCCATTTCAACTAAACAACAAATGAATCTGCCTTGTAGGATTGGTTCAGGGTATAAAAGAAAACAAAAGAGAGAAACAGATACAACACTTCATTTACACATCAATTTACAGACTAACTTATAGAAATGATTGATAAAGCAATTTTTGAAAGCAGAGAACTCTCTGAAACAGAAGGCCTTTGAATCACATCTAAATTTTTTCTTCTGTAAAGTGAGCAGTTTTTATTTCAGATTTATAAATGTATACTCATTGGCTTAAAATCCATACTTTGTCTCATTATATTACTGTTTCCCAATTTACTTTACATGGCTACATTGCAAGTTTTGTTGAACTAAGAGAACTAGCATAATTCTTGTTTTACATAAAACACATTCTAATATTAAAATTTTTAAAGTACCAGAGTGTGTTCTGCCAGCTTCCTGTGGGCAAGGACACCAGAAGTAATGGGAGCTTCCCCATGTCACAGCCTGCTAGCCAGGGTTTTTCCCACTATCTCTGGCCAGGAAGCAGGGCATCCAGGGGGTAGCTGGGGTAGCCCTTGGCATCAGGCACCTCCCTGGAAAGGTGCTTTTCTAATTATTCATATTTAACTTTTATTATATGTGCTATTTTAAAGCAGTCTATTTGAAAGAGCTCACATTTTATATTGGATTTGCTGTGAAAATATTAAAATCACATAACATTGGCTAATATGTCAATCAATATTTTATCACGTGGCTTGATTTTAGTCAAAATTAATTTCAAGTATATTCTCTGAAAATTTAAAACTGGAAAGGAATTTTGGTCAACAATTACAATTTTGGCTCAATTTCTGCTCCTTGTCTTGTCCACAGCAAGACTTTTCATTTCTCCATGCAAAGCTCATATGAGCACGAACCCAGTCACCAAAAGTGACCGCACATCAAATAGTAAACAAAACTATTCAGGGTCAGACTGGGCAAGATTACAAGAGGCACTGCTTCAGACTTGAAATTAGAGTTGGAAAAACCTGAAATTTTTCAGACACAGTAACAAGTAGCTCCAGAAAAACCTTACAGGTCAACAGAAGATGGAGAGAAAATAGCCAGTGTTCACCAGTTAAAAGCAAAGGTGTAAATTACAGGTCTTAAATACTACCAAAAATGGCAAAGAGACAGTGCTTTCGAAAAGTGACATTTGCTTTTCAAAAGAAGTACTGAAAAAATACTTCCTAAATGAAAAAAAACCCTCTGAAAATACAATTCAATAGATATTTCTAAGCAGAAGAGACAACAGCTATTGCAAACATTGAAATAGAAGAAAGGCAAAAGGCCCAAACCAGAGAACTACACAATTTAGAGAATCTGTGTTTGAAAATCTAATGAAGAATAGTGCAGAATTATTTTAAATACAAACAAATTTGAAAGCAATTAGACAGCATCCAAAAGAGGGCAACCAAGATGGTGAAGGGCCTTGAGGGGAAGACATATGAGGAGCAGCTGAGGTCACTTGGTTTGTTCAGCCTGGAGAAGAGGAGACTGAGGGGAGATCTCATTGCAGTCTGCAACTTCCTTGAGGGTAAGTGGCGGGGACAGGTAACAATCTATCACTCCCTTTCCCTGTCACTGGTCACTTTCCCTGGCCAGTGACAGGGCCCAAGGAAATGTTATGAAGCTACAGTCACATTATTCTGCTTTTGACGCATCCTTATCTAACACAGAACAGCCCTTTATTCCACTTGTCACTTACTTTTCACTAGGATTCTTTGCTCTTTGGCTGCATTTATGACACACCTAATAATTGTCCTTTGCACTTGTTTGTGCCTCACACATCAGTTCTGAGCTATTTCCCAAGAAAGTTCATTTCTAGCCATAATCTGTGCAGACTCAAGTCAGTCTCTGGACTGCTAATCTCAAGATTTATTTTAGTTTTGGTAGCACTCATACATCTGACATAATATGACAGAAGAACATAAATGACATCACAAATAAAAATTTGCAGTACACAGCGTCTTTCAGCAACCTTAACAAAAACAAACACAGAAAAACATAGCTTTAACAAAACCCCCACAATTAGCAGTAATTAACAGATCCGGAATAATTTACACAGATAAGACTAAATACAGTTGCTTGCCAGGTTTTTATCTCCTGCCTCTCTCTAACTACCTTTAAGCATACCTTATCTTATCTCTAACTACCTCATCTTTTCTTGTAAGACTGCTATTTCAGATCAACAACAAATATTTTAACCTGAAATAATATTTCAAACAAAGGGGGAAGAAGGGAGGATTTTAAGGTTAGTTTAAATATTTTCTCTTTAGTTCATATTTGCATTCATTACTGCAGAACCAAATGCATGTACAGATGAAATGTACTGCAGGACAGCATTAAGCTGGATTTTGTTCAATCAGTATTTCACTGAACTTTCTGACAGATTGCTTTTAATGTCTTTTTGGGTTACAACATTTAAAGGGCTCAGAATATTTAACTGTAAGATATAAAATATTCTTTTTGGAAACCACAATTTAAAAGACTTTTACTTTCTTCCTCATATATATTCAATTTAAAATAGTCTTATTAATTGTCTCTTCTATGCAGTTTGAATCAGGAAATACACAGCAAAAACTACATGAAAAAGCTGATTTCACAGATGACAAAATTCTCTGAAGTAACAGTTGTGGAAACAACTTATTGTATGCAAAGTAAAACAAATCTGTCTTCATGGAGGACTGACAGAATACACAATAACTTGCTGATTAACTGATGAGTCTAACATATTGACACTTTGTAGCAACCACGCAAATCACTCACTATGCTTATCTAGAAATTGGCTAGTTCTGTATCATTGAGGAGTTCTCATCTCATCTGGTGTTTACTAAATTGGTTGTCGATTCTTCAAATAAGATACAACTTCCGTTTAATGAAAAGCAAAAATAATCTGAGTGGCATTTTTTTCCAACAGTTTTGTAAAAGAAATATGCTCCAAGTATATATGAAAGTTTAAAATTAGTCAATACGTCTGTCTCTCCTAAGACTACCTCTTCCCTAAAGAGTTCTTCTCTAGACAGCTCCTCTTGTGTACAAGAACTACAGAAGTAGCTATGGTGTATGAAAGTGGCCTCATTATGGCCAAAACTGTAGCCCCACATTGTAAAGCAGGCAACAAGTGAGGAGAGCTCAGTCTGATCTGAGTATTAAAGCAGCTCTATTGCTTTTTCTAAGTTTCCAGAGACTAAATAAAGGTATAAAAACTCTTCTCATGATTGCATGAGCATGACCTAACAAATCAACTAATACCCACTGAGATGTGCAGTTTTTCACTGAGCAAAATCAAAGTAAAAGGAATTTGCTCACTATAATAACTAGGAAATTCTTATTAAGTAACAAAAAAAATAAATAAAAAGGCTTCTCATTTTGCAAAATAGACTAATTTAAGTTATGTGTAAATTAAACATTCCTCTTTCACAGTGTCTCACTATATGCAATAATGCACATTTAAACAAGCCAGTGCCTTATTTGAAAAATAGTTCAAGCAGCACAGATTTCAAACGGTGAAGAAATATTCAATTTTAATACAATCACAATCTTCTGTTCAACAAAAGATTGTTCTTTTGGGGATTTTACTGAAGCAATTCTGAAGTTATTCTATGAGTCAAATTCTTTCAAGTTTTGTGTCTCTTTTTCACTCCACTGATTAAGTTCATTCTAAATTAAAACCTCTTTATGTCTTTTTATGCCAGTTTGTATTATATATTTCCATAAAACACTGAATTAGTACAGTGAGAAAAAAAATGCATGAATACTTGATTTTTAAGATCATCTTCTTGTTATTGAAACTGCACCTTCCCTTCATTTTTATAACACATTAAAAATCTCCAAATTTTTAAAGAATGTGAATGAATGGATCGCTTCAGCTGCAATATGCATCAAATCCAAAAAACCCTGAACAGAATAATCCTTTAAAAATCTAGAACAGAAACTACTCCCCAGTTTTCAATTTCATGAAAATACTTCGGTTGTTCATAGAGCTTTTTCTAAGAAAAAAAATGAACAAATAAGCAAAACCACCACCAACAAAACCAAATAAGACATGCAAAGCAAAATAAACTCATTTGTGGTTCCTGTCACTTTGCATGAGTTGTTTTCCTTAGTTTTTCTTCTGACACTTAAAAAGCTTTGAGATCTGCATGGCCTATTTTCACTGCCATTTCAGGAAGGATTCATGTGATCTGCTTCGGAGCTGTGTGTATCTCAGTTAGTTCCCTTATGTTCTATAGTGGATAGAGAGAAACTGGTCACTTTTAGTACCCAATTTATGTAATTTATTTTACATGTCTGTTTCAAAATGAAATGATTTACTCACCTGATAATGCCCATTTGTCTCCACTGACTGCAAGAGAGAAAAGTCTAAATAATGAACTTAGATTTAGACACCTTAATTTGGCCAGATGAAACCAAGGCTTATAGTCCTTCCAGATACAATCTCTATTTCACATGCCCAATGGGTTTTTTGATTTTAAATCCCGTATGAAACAACCTTGTTTTCTGACAAAGTTCTACTGTGCTACTCCCTGAGTCAGTCACTAGTAATTTGCTTGTAAACTCTGTAAAATATAGCATTATTCCAACAGTGCCATGGTTTGCTTTGTCTTATCCGTATGCTTTTGTTTCTGCTATTACAGCATCATATACCTTAACTTCCACTAAAATTTAGACAGATCTAGAGCTAGCCATTTTCCCTCACTTTTTCGGTTTCCAAAATTTGTATGGAAGCTGCTGTACCATTGGTTTGATGACTTTTTTTTTTTGACACTCTTTTTGTTTTATTTCCTTTTTAATTAGTTCCATCCCCTGAGCTATACTGCACTTAGGATAATTTTAGTATCTTCAACTGTAAGAATGTCATCCTAAACCACATTCTCTTCTATGAATGTGGTTTCACAGCTTTCTTACAGCTCCTTTAAAAATTTTCGTGCCATCTTCTTGATGTTAAGTGTCAACAGTTTGGTTTTAGGCGAGGTCACTCTCTCTTACATAGGTGCCCTTTATTTGCAACAGTCCTTCACATAATGTTTCTTCCACAAAATGTTAAAAATCTTTGCATATGAGCTTCTGAGTTTAAACACTTGGTTGACGAGCAAAGCTAATAGCCAAAAGCAATAGCTTTATATTTATTTCCAAATTTCTAACCTATTTTGGGTTTTGGACAGGCTTCTTTTGGACTCATTTACACAGTAAAATAATTATTTAACTCCCAGAGAGGCTTTTGCTAAACCCTTTGCAGGACATAGAAGGTTATCTACTATCCCTCAAAGGACTGACAGACTGTTACTAATAAACATTTTAAATTTAAATTTCTGTTATTTTGCAATTATCAAACAGAAACAAGTCACTGATATAGCTAAATCTCAGGAACCAGAGATGAGGATGTTCAAGTACACCACAGTTCTCATTTTCTTAACAACTCTTCAACAACATTAGAGTCAAAAAAACATTTTAAAAGAAATAAATATTTAATCCAAGGGCTAGGGACAAAATAGAAAGGTTTTTCTTGCTTGATTCTCAATAGAAACACTACAGCCATTTATTGTTTAAAGTATTAATGCTTCAGAGACACATTAGAGACACCAACTTCTCTCCATCAATATGTAAACCCCTTGCACTGTATCATTTGTAGCTTTGTCTGCTTGATACTTAGTTTCATACACAAAAACCAAGGGATAAAATTGTTCTTCATGTGTCTTGATATTCTAAATTTGAGGTACATCAGAAATAAACCTGGCATTCTTCCAGTTTATTTCAATCTGGTCACACTAGGGAAAATATGCTTGGGTTTTAGCACCCCAATAATTCTCAGAAGAGTCAAAAATATCTCTCCAAATGAATTGTTAGCAACAAAACCCACTATCCAAGATCAAAAAATATTGCTGACCGCATATGAAAACATTTTAAGGAAGCTCATGAACAAAGACAGTAACCTTGATGTTTTTCACTCACATGCTTTGAGAAATCCCTTTTGGAAAATCAGACACTTAGTATTTAAATTATATTATCTGCACATTAAGACATATATAATAAGCAAAATGCATTTATTTCAGCCAAGTCATATGGGGAAAATGATCTGATAGCTTCCTTCCACACTTATGGCATTGTATTTCAAGCCTAATTTATCTACATTAATCTTGATGTTACACTTTTCTTGAATATAAAGTGACAGTAAGTGGAAGGAAGGGACTATATTATTTTCTTCCTAAGTTCCTATCATGAAGTTTACTAGAGACAACCCTTAGATTTCCTGGAGAGAAAGCTCAGCTTCCCTGGAGAGACACTCAACAGTACAGATCCAGAAGGTACATAATCCTTGCATGCAGAAGCAAGCCTAATAGAATGACTGTGATAACCTATTCACACAAATATAGTTTCAGCAGCTTTAAGTCCCACTACTACCAATCTCTAATATTTTAGTTTATACATATAACTTTTCAGGTTTCTTCCAAGCAGAAGTTAGATAGAACTTGGCTATTTACATAATGATAGCTCATCTGTCATCCACAATTTTGAGACAAACAATTAAAGCCCATAACTAAGGGTACGAGGTATGCTTGGATTCCAGGCGAGCTTTGAGATCTGTTTCAAACTTGTCTCTCTTGTAACCTAGGAAAATATTTTTTTAATTTTTTTTTCCCCATGTCTCAGCATCACTTGTGCAAGAACACAGTGCTTCACTGCCTGAAAAGGTTGTTTGGAAAACATCCACAAATTTCAGTGAACTTAAACACATTTTACTGTAATAACATTGGCTATGTGTGCATTTAGATGGAAAGCAAGGTGAAACAGGCACATCCAAAATCAGCCATGTTTACAGACAGATGACTATGGAAATGATGAGACAGAAAAAAAGGTTGTGAGCCCTGCTACATCCATTAGCCAAACCCTTGGTAAATTACAGGCATCAAAATAAAGCTGGCATTGGAAGCTGTAACTGCCCACTTATCCACTGGCAGTCATGAAAAAAATGTATATCCAGTACTTTACATTCTGCCATTCCTTCTTGAGAAACTAATTAAGGTGGCTTTATTTCCAAAACTGCCAGATATCTTTCAAAAACTCATAATACACGCAAAACTATTCAAGGAGCATCACAGTGTCTCTTTATTTTCCAAGGAGCAGACGCTTGCGTGTAGCCACACAGTCCTGCTAAGTACCTTCTGAAAAGTAAACGTACGGCCCCAGCACTACTAAGAAGGTAGTGCATTCAGGAAGCACTAAAGCTCACATTTATCTAAGTAATCCAACTCTCCTGTGAGCAAAAAATGTAAAAGACTTCTGCTAGAGAACAATCTCTCTTCTAATTTAACACTGAAAAATCTGAAGAAGGTAAAGACTATGCAGTGTTACATTAATTGATATTACTTGATCTCAAAAATAGCTCATAACCTGTTGTGATGGCTGGTTATGATTTGGTTGTGCATTTTAAGTTCATCTTCAATACTTAATTTAGAATCTGTGAATTAATACATGATGTTTTAGTTTTCTAGATAATTTCTTTACATCTCTTCATTATTTAATTGCTTCATATGCTGTGGAAAATTCAACAGGATGAAAAAACCATCATGAATATTTCCAAGCTACACTGCAATATGCCTAATGAGAAACTTAAATTTCAGTTTTCCAAAAACCAACATATGTAGTACTAAAAGTTCTTTTCGGTCTGTAACTATATTTGTACTCTGCTCACTTCTAGGACTGCCTAATTAGTCATTAGTCACACTGACAGAACACATCCCCTATCTTTCAGAATCAAATATGACACAGCAAAATATTTTAGATGTGTGTTGCTAACTGTGTGCTTTTGACAAACTGAATATTCCAGGAACACAGCCATCAGAGACCAAGAGATTCTGGTCTCATTTGAAATTGTCTGGCAAGATGGAAAAGTTTAGAATGAATCTTTTATTGCCTCACATCAAGATCAACAGATAAAAATCTACAGCAATGTTGAGCTCAGACTATTCACAATTAGAAAAAGGATTTCTACCCATTATTTTCTTTGCATAGTAAATAGTGTAATGAAGGAATTAGCATGAGTGTTTATGTCTGGCATCTAGCAAAGCTGAGTAATTTGTAGAGTGCAGGAAAGTGAAGATTGGCTGATGGGTTTAATTTGGACTTGTTTTTACACTGAAAGTAAATTTAGCTAAATTGTTTGGATACAAAAATCTGAATGTTTCATTTTCAAAGTGTTTAGTTTTTTCAGAACCTCTTACAGAAACATTCACATATAATATCATTTTCTTAAAAGATGCAATTCTAATGAATAAACTATTTGTCTGTTAGTAAACTTTGTTTTGAAGCAATATGACTTCCAGCCCAAGACTGTGAATTTGAGAAAACTTTGATATATGACAGTAACTAAGTTTACAATAAAACGTGACCAAGAAACTCTTTGCTATGATATGTAAATCATACTATTGTTCTTACAATAGTGTTCCCAGTACTGCCCTCATAGGATATGAGTGTTACTGTTGGAGCGATCCCAGAGAAGGGCTACAAAGATGACCAGAGAGCTGGAGCACCTCTCCTATGAAGACAGGATGAGGGATTGTTCAACCATGAAGGCTTTGGGGAGAGCTTGTAGCAGCCTTCCAGTACCTTGAAGGGGCCTAGAGAAAAGCTGGAGAGTAACTTTTTACGAGGGCATGTAGTGCCAGGACAAGGGTTAATGGTTTCAAACTGAAAGAAGAGAGCAGATATGAGGAAGACATCCTTGATTGTGAGGATAGTGAGACACTAGAACAGGTTGCCCGGGGAAGTTGTGAATGCCTGAAAGTTTCAAGACCAGGTGGGATTTTGAGCAACCTGGTCTAGTGGAAGGTGCCTCTGTCCATAGCACGGGGGTTGGAACTAGATTATATTTAAGGTCCCTTCAAACTGAAACCATTCTATGATTTTTTGCACATTTAGATCTTCCATACAACTGTATTAGGCACAAGAGGGATAACAATCTTTTCAAAACATGCAGACCTTGTAGTTTTGTGGTCAGCAAAGACTGTCCTAGTCCCAAAATCTCCCCTTAATTTTCAACAGATTTCTCCCAAAATCCTGTGACAGGTATTTACAATAAACTTTCAGTCCCTTTACACTACCTAATTGGTACAATTTGCTAACAGCCTAAGCCTGAGGATTTCCTGGCAGATCTCACTCCTTTCAAACAGCATGACTAGCACAAAAAGATATCTGCAGTATCTAGTTTCCCTAGATGCTTATGCAAAATTGTAAGAAGAGGGAAACATAATTCATGCTGATACACTTTTGCCCACTGTTCTAACCCAACGTGAGCATTTTACATGTTCTACCATATTCTTTTGAATAAAGTACCTGAAACTGTAGGCATTCATCAAGATGTAGGAATATCATGGATATATACAATCTTATATGCTCTATTTTATTCTTTGCTATTTTCTTGTGAATTCACTTGCTTCACTTTTTGTCTGCTATTTAACATGTAGTTTTCAAAGAATTGCAGGTCATAATCTCATGCTTTCATTACTATATGGTAATAGTTGACTGAGAGCCCATAATTTTAGATACAGAGCTAAGATTCCTTTTTTCTGCCATGTACATCACCTTAAATTTAACTATACAGATTTTCATTCTATTTGCCATACACTCAATTCAATAAAGTCCCCTAGAAAATTTTCGTTGTTGGTGCTACCTTAACTACCCAGAGTAAGTTAGTAAGCCAACAGCAAATTGACACATATCACAGCTTACTTTTTTCCCCCCCTATATTATTTATGAATATATTGAAAAGCCTATGTTCACTAAAGATATTGCGAACTTCACAGGAAACCACTCTTCACTGATCAAAGCACCATACATTTTAATCAAGTATTTATCCTTGCAAACCTTGCCACTTAAACAAAATAACTGTTTCGTTTCCTTTATAACTGCTGGTAAAGTACCAGACTGAACACCCTGACCAAATGTATTAACCAACAGGATCCACATAACAACGGATTCTCTCAAAATGGCACTATATATCAAAAAAGAAAAATTTGCTTTTATAACAGCCATGTTTGCTTGTCCAAAAGCATATGATATTTATGCATTCATTGATTAATTCTATTATTCACTCAATAATCAATATAGAAAATGAAAAATCCCAACTTTAAATGCATTCAGATGGTAGTAGGAAGAAGTTTTGTTTTGCAATGATCAATTACACAAAATGATGGAGGCGATCAAATGTTTTCCTTAGAATAACAGAAACAGCAGTTACATCAAAAAGTGCTTTATTTTCACACGCAATATCTTCAGTCTGTATTTCTGTCTAAAGATTATGTTAGACATTTGTAACAACTGCATAAATGCTCTGCATTAATGAACAGACATTTCAGTCATTTATAGGACTGCTAATATTTTAGCCTATGAAATCATTATGTAAATTAAACTAATTTCCACTGCAGTCATTCAATTTCAAACAGCTGCACAAAACAGGATTTTTCCTTTTCTAAAGAAATCTGCATACTATTGTGTTTTGTATTGTGTTTTGTATCACAGTTACACAGCACCAGTATTGTCCTTTACTGGGACGAAACAGACCTTGAAGCCATGGTCCATATTTTAGGCGCTTGCTGTGATGCTCACCTTACCATCTGTTCACATTAATCTTACGAACAAATCTGCTCTAAAGCATGCCAAATACAATTAGATTTACGGTAAAAAATATTTGTAATTAGAGGCATAAAGGAGCACTTGATCACTAGAAATAGGGCAGTTCTATATACATCTTTAGTCAGTCACCTTTAAGCTTGCATTACCATAATTGAGTTTTTCTTCTTTTGAAAACACTTAACAAAGTGGACAAGATAATCAGACTACTACATAAGCTCTGTAGCTTTTATGACCAAGTGCCCCTATAGAGAAACAGTCTGTCTTGGCCTCTCCATTTCCTTCTCCTTCCCATCACCCACCACTGCAGAATAGCAAAACAACCTACATCTATGGAAAGAACATAAAAATGCTATTACTTAATGTATACTATTGAAAACAACATAGGGAGTCCTGTAGATTCTCAACACCAAAAAGATCACAGAATCATACAATAGTTTGAGTTGGAAGGGACCTAAAGACCTTCTAGTCCAATCCCCCTGCAATGAGTAGGGGCATCTTCAAAGAGACCAGGTTGATCAGAGCCCCACTCAACCTGCCCTTGAATGTTTCCAGGGATGAGGCATTTACCACCTCCCTGGGCAACCTGTGCAAATGTTTCATCAGTCTCATTTTAAAAACTTCCTTCTTACATCTAATCTAAATCAACCCACCTTGAGTCAAAAACCATTACACCTTGTCCTATTGTAAAAGACCCTGCTAAAAAGTTTATCAACATCTTTGTTATAGATGATCTTTAGGTTTTTAAAGTCTGCAATAAGGTCTCCCTGGAGTCCTCTCCTCCAGGCTGAACAGCCCCAACTCTTTCAGACTGTCTTCACAGCAGAGCTACTCCAGCCCTATGAGCAACTTGGTGCCTCTCCTCTGGACTCACTCCAACTCCATGTCCTTCTTATAGCGGGAACCCTAGAGCTGGGTGCAGCACTCCAGGTGGGGACTCACCAGAGCAGAGTAGAGGGACAAAATCACCTCCCTCAACCTGCTGGTCACGCTCTTTCTGATGCAGACCAGGAAAGAAGACTGAGCAAGACAAATGGATTTTAGCAGCAAGAAAGACAGGAGGCCAGAAAAAAATAGGGCTCCTGCCCTCTCAGTTCTTTAGAAGACACAGCTTCTCTTGTCCCCTGAACACCTTTAAATTATCCTTCCTAGCTCTCTCTCTCATGTACAGAATGCACTCCATAATGACAGTGAAACTGAAATTTCTCTCTGTGAAAATTCTTGACTTACCTCTAATTATATAAATTCTGAAGTTATAAAAATTGTGGTTACAGATGATAAAATTTGCAGAAATAGAAAATTTAATATACAGAAGTTGTAAGATAAGTAGGAACCAAAAAGCTCAGTGAAAGAAGGTTCATTCTTCATGTAACAGTTATCAAAGTTTTAGTCTCTTATCTGTTAAAAAAACCCCCAACAAACTGGTAAAGTACTTTTTCACTGAAGACTAAGACATATGGTAGAAAAATATGACTAAGCAGAGACCTATATATGGGCACAAACATGTGTTAAACATCAGCTATATTTGGCAGAGCCATAGATTTCAGCACCTTACACTTAACCAGGTGGAGATTAGAAAGCAGGACAATATAATACCAAAGTCACATTTAGAGATCATACAAATACAAATATGTATCATGGAAATTCTCTGCCTTTAAATGAAAAAATGGGTCTCTGTGTTTACTAAAATTTCTGATATTTATTATGATATTTGATTCTGATGAATTCTGTAACTTTGTATTAATTTTCTAATTACAAGTCAACATGAGTCCTGATAGAAAATTAGCAATCACAAACACTGAGTTTACATTCATCTATTTCTCTTTCTCAATTAACAATACTAGCTTACACTACAATCAGCAGGTTTAAAAATTTTAGTTTTTAAAAAAGAAAGTCTTAGATTCATTGCACAGCCCTACAGCCATGTCAAAAATGATGACGTATATACTGTCCTGAACAAAGCTCTCTAACCCATGCCCATGAAACGAATGTTGCATAACATATTTCTAAACTGGGCCTATACCTATTTCAGAGGCATCAAATAGGTCAAATAGGTCAACAGACAAGGTCACATTAAAACATCATCTTCCACATCATCTATCTTTATCCATTTGGCTAGAAAACTCAAATGCAATTCAGAAGGATGATGACTTAAAATATTTCATTTAGAAATAGTACTCACTCTAAACCGTTTCAGAAAGTAATCTATTTAACAAAATAAAGGTCAAGTGCCAATTAGTATTACATGTGATTTATAATGTTATGTTTTAGGCGAAGAGACTAAAATGGACTTGATGTATTTGTGATAGCTTTTCTCAATATGTCAAATTTCATGAATAAAAGGGTAATGATAATAAGCAGGACCAGGCCCCAAAAGGCTTACTGTGCAAAGTCCTCAATAATGGCAGGCCTGTCTTTGCCCAGGGACCTTGCAATGCAAATGGTATTATTCTTTGCAAGTGAAATATAGAAAAGAATGGAAAAAACAAACAAACCAGAAAAAGTATTTAGATTGCTAAGAAGCACTGTCAGTTAAAGGTGCTTTAAATAACTTGTGGTAGTTTCCTGAAATGCTAAGCTCAAATTGATGCAGTGTAGCACTGTTGTGGTTTTGCTAGA